>JASDQU010241158.1:62143-74286 GCA_032191745.1 Picea mariana | reverse complement strand
ATAAAAGATCCTTCTAATTTGTTCATTTTTGGTCCTTTTCAGGTGAATTCGAATTGCATGGGACCTGTTGAGCAGTTTAGGGGATATTTGGATGTTTAGTTTTATTTTAATTTCCTAGTTTAGACAACTTTGGGATATCTTCCCAGATTTCATGTAAACAGTTTTATAACTTCTATAGGGAGGTTTTACCTATGGAAAACCTTTAAATACTTATTATTTTTGTAATAATGGGCATCCTCGCTTGTGGGAGAACCAGGATAATGGATATCTAATAGAGACTGAGACAAAAATTGATGTTCTGCTACAGCTTTAGCTTTCATAATATCAATCTTTTGTTTCATGTTTATGTTATCAATTTGCATTTGATTAATGACTACTTTAGCTATCTTAGTCTTTTGCAAATGATATGAATTAATTAATATGATCCATATCTAACTTCTTCTAGTATTTAAAAACATAGCAATTACTTGATCCAGTTTATGAATGATAGATTTCTCTTCTTCATCAATTGGATTATTCTGTATAAGTCTTTGCATAACAGGTTTACCTAATTGTGGAGATTTATAAATCATATAATTGTTATGATTTTTATGTCTTGTTTGTCGTGTAAACAAACTTAAAGAGCACTGTAGATATCGTTTATGAGAAGCTTCTGGATTATTCAGTGCGAGTTTCCTTCCTCCGATCTGCTAGTACAATCATCATACACAGGGCAAATCTGGAGCGTATTTCCAGGTTAGTTTGTGATTATTTTCGTTGATTTGATTAGACATATTTGTAGTTTAGATTAGTGATTTAGTTTAACTAGTTTTCTGTTTTGTTTCTGTTCATAAAAAATTATAAAAGCAACAAAAATATCTTTTTCTGTCTTAGGGAAGAATATTAATGAGTTTTGCAGGTTTTATTTAAATCTGTAAATTGTCAATATTATACATTTTGTGAATAAGTTATATTGCAGTTAGTATTTAGATAGTTAATTAGAGTTAGTATAATAGTAATTAGAAGATTATATAGAATATTCAGATTAGTTTAGTTTGTTTTAATAATTAGTTTAGCTCAGTTTGTTTAGTAGTTAGTTTTAATTAGATTAGTTTATTAGTTAGTTTTATTGTTAGTTAGTTTAGTTTGTTTTACTTTTAGTTAGTTTAGATTAGTTTTCTTTTGTTTTCTTAGGACCTTAGATCGGCTAATGGAGCCGCTAAACCCTTCAGGGTGGTTCATCCCAAATGGCTTGGGTTATGAGACAACCCCGGACCAGTTCCACTCTTCCAGTTGACGGACGGTCAATTTCGCCCGTCAAAAAATGGCGCTAGAAGGAGGGCCTGAACTTAATTAATGGCACGAGGCAGTCACAAGACTCCTCCCCCCCCTAATCGCTCACCTATAGTGACTAGAAGCCATTCACATGATAATATTCCCCTTCAAACAACAACTACTTCAACCGACGATCCATAGATCACAGTTGAGCCAACAACCCCTAATCCTACAAGTGGTGACATACAAGAGATTGTCCGTCAATCTCTTATTAAAACACATAGTGCCTTAGCTCGCCTTAGGCAACCAAACCGTCCGTGGGGTCAACCTTTGGATTTCTATGATATCAGCAAACAATTAGGTGACACTAAACTCGTTGTGAGTCCCGCAGATCCAATCACAAATCCTGTTGCAGGAGGATCTGGGATACCTCCTTCACCACCTCCATCATCTCCTTCCTCTTCTGGAGGAGATTCCTCGTCAGACGAAGGAAATTCACCTTCTCACCCTTCCACACCCACTACCCCAATGGAAAATTAGAACAACCTTGCTAGACCCTGGCTTGATCAAGATGCTGTAGCTGTACCTGGAGCCCAACACCCTTTACCTAAACACCCAGAGAAATGGCTTCCCAAGTTTGATCCCGATTCCAAACAGATCACTGAAGATCACATTAAAATTTTTATGTTATCCATTAGACTCCGTAATGTCGAACATGAAGACATGGTCTGTAGGTTTTTCCCTTATACTTTCAAGGGTAATGCATCCACTTGGTACTTTGCCCAACAACCCCATACCATCGTATCTTGAGAAAAGTTTGAGTCATGCTTTTTGGAAAAATTTGGAGACGGTAAGCCTCTGGAGGTCCTAGTCATGGATCTTTCTAGCTTAAGAATGAACCGAAAAGAATAAGTTAAAGACTTTAATCAAATATTCTTAACACTTAAAAATTGAGTCCCTACAGATTCTATGCCTGTCGAGAGTCTTATAATAGCTTACTACACTAAAGCTTTGCATCAAAGCATAACTATTTGGGTTAAACGATCCAAGAAAGCCACGTTGTTAGAGGCCTTCGAGGAGGCCAGCCAGATTGAAAAGGATATACTTAGTCTTAAAGACTCTTCTAGCAACGAAACCGAGACTAGTTATTCTTCCAAAAAAAAGATTGAAGTTCTCCCCAGACCTACTCAAAGTAAAACACAACCTGAAAACTTTGATTTGGAAAACTTAACTAAAGTTGTTCAAAAACTGTCGAATCAAGTTATAGACTTAAAAAGGTCAACTGAAGAAGCTTCCTTGAGTAAAGGACCCTACAAAACCCCTTTCTGAAATCCTTTTCCTACCAACCGACCTAATCCAACCCTTGAAGGCTTAAATCTAGAAAGTTTGAAATGTGCCCTTCAAACAATTCTAGAAGCCCAAGATAACTTGATACCCCCTGAGATCCCTCATGAGGTAGTTGAACCAGAAACAGTTCAAGAAGAAGAGTCTTCTACAAACATATTTGGACACTTCTCGGACAACATCTTTCAAGCTAACTTCAAGACTGTTCACTGTTACAATACTAGGAGTAAGACAACAAACAAACCTTCTACCGAAAACACTACAACTTCACCTCCAAAGCAATCTAAATCAGCTGAGACTAAACAGAGTAATGCGAACCCCAACTTAGATTATGATGTTGTTGAAGATCTTAAAAAGTTAAGGGCTAACATTTCTATTTATGAGTTATTGAATTTTCTGTTTCTGCTTCAAAAAATGTTGCAAAATATTTCAGAGAACGACAAGAATGGCAATTCAAGTGGTAACAAGGTTGTGCAAAGCAAAGTTCCTCATAAGACTTCCACTAAAAATAATCCTGATCCTCAAGATAAAGGAAGCCTTCCTGTAGTCCCTGTAAATAATGTAAATAATTTAGATAAAGTAGCTTTAGAAACTGTGAGTAAAAAGCCACAAGCTACTACTCTTAGCACTCGCAAAAATGTACCTCCTTTCTTGTTAACTTTCAAAATTTTCAACAGAAACATGCATAATTGTATGGTGGACTCAGGAGCATCATCCAATGTGATGCCTTGGTCTGTCTGCCAAAAGATTAATGCTGAAGTGGAACCATCTACTTTGAAAATCATACAACTTGATTGGACCAATGTTAAAGTCATAGGCGAACTAAAGAATGTATTGATTAGATTATTGTCTAACCCAAAGGTTCATCAGGTTATTGATATAATTGTTGTGGATATTCCAGAAGTGTATGGTTTGTTTTTAAGCAGGGACTGGTCGGAGCAGCTACGTGGTTACTTCGCGACAGACTGGTCTCACTTATGGCTCCCAGAGAATGGTAAGCCTAATAAGAACAGGGTGAATCGTGAGCGCTACCTTAAGTTCATGGTCACAGATTTGAACAATCCCAATGAACCATATACACCTTCTGCTGATTCACCTGAAGTCCAAGGGATGGACACCTTCTTTGGCAATTTCATGGCCGAGGCTTCACCTATCATCAATCCAGAGCAACATTCTGAGATCATATCATATATGCAACCAACAACTTCTATACAACAATCCCATGTGCTCGATGGAAATCAAATTTGGTCTCTATATTTCGACGGTTCTAAGTTTAAAGAAGGAGCTGGTGCAGGCTGCATCATTATCGATCTGGCAGGTAACAAGACATTAATGGCTTGTAGACTAGAATTTGAATGTACTAACAATACTGCAGAATATGAGGCTTTACTGCAAGGTCTCAGAAAATCTCTGGATATGAACATTCAAAACCTGGTTGTATTTGGCGACTCTGAAATAGTGTTTAGACAGGTAAGAGATTCTATACATTGTCTTTTCCCGCATCTCAAAAGTTATCAGTTTGAGGTATGGAGTTTAATGAATAAATTTTCTGCTTTCAATATAAATTCCATTCCTAGATTAAATAATGTTGAAGCAGATCTATTAGCTAATGTAGCCTCTAAAATTCTTCCTATAGAAGGCTTGTTGCTAGACGCATTCTCCGTTGAGCTGTTGTTTCGACCATCTGTTCCTGACAATATCACGAACTAGAGAGTATTTGACGATGATCAGCAGATCATTAACTTTCTGCACATGGAAGAAACCTTTCAAGGCGTGGTGATAGATGAACGCACACACGATGACAATTTGCACGACTTTACGGTAATACCTGATCCGAAATCTCCCGAAGCACTATCAGACATGATAAATTCCATACCCAAATCCATAGTTAGATTAGAGAAGTTTTATGATTTTCAAGATAAATTTAAAAAGACGGTCAATTGTAAAACCAATAGTTCCTCGTTGTCTTATGAAAAAGTGAACTTAGGAACTAGCGAAAATCCTCAGTGCATTAACCTAGGCGTGGGATGTTCTAGACAAGAAAAAGATGCATTTGTTAAATTATTTAAAGAATTTAAGGATGTCTTTGCATGGACGTATGATGATCTTAAAACCTTCGACCCTAATATCATACAGCATGTCATCCCGATGAAGCCCCAAACCTTACCCTTCCAACAAAAACTGAGGAAGATGCACCCTAAACTAGAACCGACCGTTCAAAAAGAATTGAATAAATTCCTAAGTGCTAAAATAATTTTTCTTGTTAGGCACACTCAATGTGTTTCCAACCTTGTCCCAGTGCGGAAGAAAAATGGGGAAATCTGACTCTGTGTCGATTTCCAAAACCTTAATAAAGCGTCTGACAAAGACAATTATCCTGTCCCACCCATGGAACAGATCCTTCAACATGTATCTGGTTCCGAGAGGCTATCCTTGTTAGATGGTTTCTCTGGATACAACCAAGTCTTGATGTCTCCACCAGACCAACTTAAAACTACCTTCCGTACCCCATGGGGCACTTATGCTTATTGTAAAATACCCTTTGGATTGATTAATGCTGGTGCTACCTTTCAGAGAGAAATGAACATTGCTTTTCGAGGCTTAATCAATCACTCCGTCGTAGTTTACTTAGATGATGTAACTGTTTATTATAAAAACAAAGATGATCATCTAGCTCACTTACGAGCTGTTCTGCTATGATGTCATAAATATGGCATCTCCTTGAACCCCAAAACATCCATCTTTGCAGTAGAACAGGGTAAACTCTTAGGTTTCATTGTGTCTAGTGAAGGAATGATTATTGACCCCGAAAGGACTCAAGTCATCGCTAAACTTCCCCCTCCTACATCCAAAAAATCCATGCAGTCTTTCTTAGGCCAGATTAACTTCGTGAGAAGATTTGTCCCCAGTTTCTCTGAAATGGTCAGACCTCTATAGAACCTGATTAAGAAAGACACCCAATATCACTGGGGACCCATAGAAAATCAAGCTTTCAATGCCATAAAGAAGGCCATAATAGACGCTCCGTCTCTCATGAGCCCTGACTTCTCTCAAGATTTTACACTCTATACTTTTGCCTCTGACCGTTCTTATGCTGCCGTCCTAACTCAGAAGAATGCCGAGAACAACGAAGTACCCATCGCTTCTATGAGATCTACTTTCAAAGGTGCTGAAATTAAATACCCAGCAGTTGATCGGCAAGCCTACGCTGTTTTCAAAGCAGTTAAGCATTTTTGGTCCTATCTTTTGAAGTCAAGGACGAAAGTCATTGTCCCCTACCCTGTCGTAAGGAACTTGTTAGTGCAGAAGGAGTTAGGAGAGAAGAGAGCTAACTGGGTCACCTCCTTGCAGGAGTATGACCTAGAAATCACCCCAGCTCAGATTGTGAGGGGCCAAGGGTTGTGTAAGTTGGTTGTTGATTCAGAAACAGGACAGCAAGAAGATAGTGATACGTCAAACCTAGGACAAAGCGATCAAAGTTTGATCTGTTGCGCACAAAACCTCGTTAGTCCCTGGTACGGAGATATTAGATTCTGTCTTGAACATGGGTCAGCACCCCGTCACCTTGATCCTGCCAAGAGAAGAGTGTTGAGGCTAAAGTCTGCCTCCTTTCATTTGGTTAACGGTGTACTGTTTCGTCAGAATTTTGACGGCATACTGATGCGCTGTCTCGAGAAAGACGAAGCAGAAAAAGTCTTGCTAGAGTTGCATGCAGGAGAAGCTGGTGGTCACTTCGGTGGTGACACCACCGCTCATAAGGTTTTAAGAGCTGGTTACTACTGGCCCACACTTTTTAGGGATGTCCATGCCTTGTGTCGTAAGTGTATCATCTGTCAGAAAGCATCAGGGCGGTTGCAAAAACCAGCCTTTCCCTTGCAACCTGTTTCAGTAGATTCTCCTTTCCAGCAATGGGGCCTTGATATCATAGGTCTAATTAACCCTCCGTCCTCACAACAACACAAGTATATTGTGACAGCCACAGATTACTTTACTCGATGGTCTAAAGCTGCTGCGTTAAGAACTATCAACACCAGTCAGGTAATCACCTTTCTAAACTCGAATATTATCACTCGTTTCGGTATCCCTGACTGTCTAGTCTTTGACAATGCTTCATAATTTTCTTCTCTTGATATGAGCGAGTTCGCTTTGGAGAAAGGAATTAAGCTGAAATATTCTGCTAGTTACTACCACCAGGGCAACGGATTAGCAGAATCAACAAACAAGAACTTGATTAAAATTATCAAGAGAACTATGGTTGAAAATCACAAAAATTGGCACAACGTGCTGCTGAACGCGCTGTGGGATGATAGGGTAATGCCAAAAGCTGCTATAGGTAACTCCCTCTTTTTTCTCGTTTATGGCAGAGAAGCAATTCTGCCACCTTACATTCTTCTTCCTTCACTTCAGTTGTCACAAAAAGTCCAAGAAGAAGATTGTCCCCCTTTAGAAAACCGAATTAACGCTTTGATGAAGCTGAAAGAGGTAAGAGCCCAAGCCAAGCGTAAGTTAGATCAACATCAACAATTGGTTAAAAGCTAGTTCGATTCTAATTCTTCTTCTGATAGGAATTTTGAAGTAGGTGATCTTGTCTTAAAATGGGACAAACCACACGAAGGAAAGGGTGAGCACTCTAAATTTCAAAACTTATGGCTTGGACCGTTTTTAATTGCTGAAAAGTTTGGTCCTAGTTCTTTTCGATTGCAGAATCTCAAAGGGAAACTTGACACCTATCCGGTGAATGGCCAAGCCATGAAAAGATACTTTGCTTGATAACCACCCTTGTATATTATGTATATATTTTATTTTTGTTTGCGTTTTAGTTTGCTTTTTGTTTTTTGATTTTGATTTGAATTTATTAGTTTGTTTTTTTTGGACATACACGTACCTGTACACTGAGATAAAAGAGATTTTCTTCGCTGAAATAACTTCTGAAAATTTGTACAAACATCAATGATATATTGCTGAAATTGATATCTGTGTTGGAAAATTTTGTTGTTCGAAAGAATTTTACTGATTTCGATCTCTAAAAAAATTTGTCATGATCATCTATTATCTTTTTACACTGTCCCTTTTCCGTAAAGGAATGAATTAGAGGATGTCTCCCTATCTTAGGAAGTTGTTTTGTAAATAAAACATCTCTGGATCTAAATAAAGGACAGTTCTAAAAAAAATTCTGATGAGGTCTAAAAAATATGTTAAAATATCAAGATTTTCAGCGTCACCCCGCTCAAATATATATCTATGAAAAACAAAATAAAATTATGAATAAGAGCTGTGGGAAGTGCTTGTAAAACCGCCGGGATACTGAACAGGTCTGCTGGCAGTAGGTAAATGCATGCATGGCGCCAAGACAACTTCGCCGAGGTACTGAACAGGCCTGCTGGCAGCGAAGCAATGTCAGGCATATGAAAATTTGCAAAAATGAAACCTCTTTAATGTCCTTTTTTTTGATCCAGAACTTCTTGGGAGGATACAGATGTCAGAGTGGGTTAAATGGCAACATTTTCGAGGCTATGGACGCCTGCTGGCAGCAGTGGACATGTTAACAGTATTGGAGATTTTATCTTTAATATCGTGACTTGCTGGTCTTAAGTTTGTTATTGGTTTTCATCTTTCAAAACACTGCTGGAAAAGATAGTTAATGATGATGTTTGTACGATTTTCTGGTTGTTATTTTCGAGTTGAAATTATCTTTGCTGTCTTAATCTGAACTTGTTTATTTGACAGAGATAACTACTTCTACCAGTGTGTCGCCATTGTTGGCAGCAAACTCACTTTTTTATATCGTCTTATAAGCTGCCTACACCTATGTTTTGCAAACATCATTTTTTTCGTCGCAATTTTCAATAAACGACATTTTCATTTTTTGCGACATTTGCCCACTTGTCTTCGTTAAGTTTTCATGACTGTAAGCATGAAAACTTCTCTTTTCAAAGTCATATTTCGATCATTATCTGAACTGTCAATATCTCTTATGTCATTATGCCTATTGTGCTTACCTTTTATTGATCATTATACAACTGGAAAGATCCTCTAATCGGTTCTCATACTTCGATTGATTGTATAACTTGGTTTTATTGAGTTTGTAAGGCATTTAGCATTTGGATTTGCACTTTATATGACTTGTTTGATCATTGATTCTATGAAAATGCATAGGGGTTATGATTAATTTTATATATATATATGTCTTTTGATGTAATCCCTATGTTAATCTTTTCATAACTTTTGGCTTGTCGACTACATGAATACCGTTTGGCACCTTGGTTAGACTTTTGATTATATGAGTTGATACATTGGCACATAGTTAACTTTGGTTTTGATTTATAAGTCGGGTGTTTAAACACTATGGCATAACGTTTATGCGCATTGGCATACACATTTGATTTCATTAGTTGGGCACATGACTCGATGGTTGAATTACTATTATGGATTGAACAACTATGTAAATCGACAGTTGTACTTGGATAATGAATATTTTGCATGGCAGACTCCACCACCTTCGCATACTTGCATTTATGCCTATCCCTTTTGCTCGTTCATTTCTGTTAAGATCGGGTAGCTCGGTTCCTATGTGTGTTGGTGATCCAAACCCTCCGCTTACCATGCGTTCGGCTCCATGGCACCAGTCGTGCGAGTCGAGCCCAATGGCAACCAAGCCCTGATAATGTTTGACAATGCCCGCAGAGACCTAGAGGAAAATGGGTGGCTCCCATTTATACAACGATTTGAGGGTTTTAACCTTTGTGTAGCACGACAATTTTCCGTAACCTTCGATGGCTATCGAGCCAAGGTGGGCGACATACAGTTAGAGATCGATGAGCAGTTTATCAGCTCTACTACAAGGTTACCTGCCTCAGGACATCGTTGGTTTAAGAATTGCAAGGTCGAGGAAGTGTCATGGACATTGCTGTTTCTATCGTGCAAAGTCACCTCTTGTGACAGAGGTATGCCCATATCTATGCTCAAACCATGATGGCACAACTTATTAATGCTAGTCAAGCAGTTCGTGACCTGTGAAGGTCGATACGGACTTGTGTTCCTCTACCACCTGCGTTTGCTGATGCTTTTTATAGGGTATCCTTTAAACATGCCTTTCTACTTTCATCGTAGCCTGTATAAAATGTTGAAAAAGTTTAAGAGGCAGAAGGCTGACAACAACTTGTTCCACCATGGGCTTATTAAGCTCACGTTGTTTATCATTTGAGTTTGCATGGTGATAATTGGAGGGATTTCATCGCCCGTAATGGCTTTGAGGACACAGAACCTGTACAGGTTGATAAACCTGTGGTAATTTAAACCAAGGTTGAATCGCCTGTACCCTTACATCTCCTACTACCTAAACCCTCGGCCGACCCTGGTGTTGACTTACCCGACACTGTAACTAAGAGTGCAGAGGCCATTAAAAAGCCTATGAGCAAAAATCCCAAGGAAAACCTTACTGCCAATGCCAAAGGGAAAAGGAATGCCCGACTCATTTTGAGAATGGCCAGAAACAAACCGAAACCCTCTACCGAGTCCAACCCTATCATCCTAAGTGAGGATTCTGACTCTGATGTTGAACGTTTTCTTGGCCAGCGAGTACCCCTACTCGTAGGGTTTATGTCCCGAGCCCCCTTATGATTTTGTATCGAACCTTTCCGCCTGCCTAAGAAACGACCCTAGCTACCCTGGTATTAAATTGCCTCGTGAAAACCTTGGTCATTTGGCCAAACCCTCGCCTGCTCTTTCGAAACCTACACAACCACCTTGTGACCAATGCGATTCTTCGTTAGAACGATACTACATTGATGTTCCCATACTTCAATCGAAGATTCAATCACTGGAAGATCAAATTGTAGTGCTAACCAGTCAAAAATCCAAGCTCGAAGAAACAGATAAAAAGGAAAAGACAACCGGCTCCATCCTTTTCTAAAACGTGGAATCAACCACGGCCATTGTAAATTCCAAACTGGCATAATCAATGCAGCCTCGTCGCTATACATGTATGGTTTGGACATCATTTTTTTTTGTAAATAATCTAGTTTGATGTAATGATTTGAATTCAGTTTTTAAATAGCTCAGTCGCTCATCCAAATGCCTCTGTCATTCGGTGATCATCCTGTACATGGTTTCGTTTTGATAAAAATAGAAGGAATTCCGATTTGGTATATGATTTGCTCATAGATTTTTTTTGGATTTGAATGGTTATTCATTTGGATTTCATTTGCTAAGTTTGTCTGAGTGAAGTAACGAAAGTAATGGTGTGCTTTCAATACAATTCGTTTTGTATTTACTCCGCCCGACAAGTTTTTATGCTCAATTTAGAATACGATTTTGCTCGGATTCGATCTCGTCATCATTTGTATGCTGTGATTGGTAAATTTTTTTGGTAAATTTTTTCGGGAGGATACTTGTTACGATACACTATGTTATATGATTTTCCAAATCAGAAGTACCACTCTGTTCAATTCATTTTGGTTAGAAATACTCTACTTTTATAAAAATAGTGATCTCATTAAACCCGTGCAAATACGCCCGAATTATGGAACAATGACTATTGTTAAATCCAACCGATTGATTCGCTTGATCTGATCGTTGTTAGTTTGATCATTTTTAGGAATTGGATCCCGATTATGGTTACTGCTCTGTCTGGTTTTAAAATTGTAAAATGAATTGGTCAAACCCAGTTGTGATTCATTCGATTGGAACGATTTCGTTTTGATCAAAGTTGATCAATCCCATTTGCCCAATTTGCAATAACAAATTATGAATTCGGTTGTTAATCAATCGATCCTGTTACGATTTTGTTTAAATTGATTTTTGCACCAGTTTGAATTAATCTATTCGTGGTTATGTTAACACAATGATAATGATTTGATAACGATCTTATTTGGTTTCGATCGTATCCCTTGCTGATGAGATAGCATAACGATTGTATGCGATTTGTTTTGATTGTGTCGATTCCAAATTGATACCAAACGATTTCACGATGATTGGATTATGGTTCTGTTCGTTCAATTTTGTGGTGATACAAAAAACAGAGTACGCCTATCTCTGTAGGCATTCATTGATTCGGATCTTGTTTAGTTTTGAATGATATAACAACTTCAAATTAAATGGTTTATTTTCAARTRATTATTGGATGTCAATTAAATTGAAATCTTGAAAAGATTTTTTTTAATCGATTTGAATATTGATTCTGTACCTTATTTAGACCAGCTACAGAATCAGATGATTCTGTAGCTAGTCTATAGAATTAAATTTTCTATCATTTTATTAATAAAAGATCCTTCTAATTTGTTCATTTTTGGTCCTTTTCAGGTGAATTCGAATTGCATGGGACCTTTTGGGCAGTTTAGGGGATATTTGGATGTTTAGTTTTATTTTAATTTCCTAGTTTAGACAACTTTGGGATATCTTCCCAGATTTCATGTAAACAGTTTTATAACTTCTACAGGGAGGTTTTACCCTATGGAAAACCTTTAAATACTTATTATTTTTGTAATAATGGGCATCCTCGCTTGTGGGAGAACCAGGATAATGGATATCTAATAGAGACTGAGACA
>JASDQU010241158.1:4203-56175 GCA_032191745.1 Picea mariana | reverse complement strand
GTGTGGGACAAGTCGCATATCAGTTAGCTCTGCCCAGTCAGTCGAAGCTACATCCTGTTTTTCATGTTTCCTGCTTGAAGAAGGTGATTGGAACCAGGTGCCAACTTCAAACCAACCTTCCAGAGTTAGCTGAAGAAGGATCCATTTGGATACAACCGGAAGCAATTTTGGACCAGAGGGAGTGTCACCTGCGTCAGAGAACCATCAAGGAAGTGCTAGTACAATGGAAATATATGACTCCAGCAGATGACACTTGGGAACTAGCTACCATTCTGCAGCAGTTTCCACATCTCAAGCCTTGAGGACAAGGCTTTTTTTAAGGGGGCGGACATGTTAAGGTCCTAACCCGCACATAGGTAGATCAATGTATCCGGATGTAATAAAGGTCAATATTAATAAGACCTTTCAATAAAATAGAATAAGGCGGATGTAAGAAGACCTAATAGAAGCTTCCGCTTCTAGAAGGATCTTCCTCTAGATGCTTCTCTTAATAGACATAGTTAGTATAAATAAGGGTCGAGGGTATGAAAAACCCTAGCTTGGATATTATTGTAATAGAGCGCTGCTCGACTGGAGGTTGCCCCCTCGAAGAGGCCTGTGAACATTTCTATCTGATTCAAAGTGCTATTTCTGTTGCTATTTCATATATCATTTCTGTGTAATGTGAAGATTATGATGGATATTTTACTGTTATTCTGTCATTTCTAGCATTTTGTTTCTGTTCTTCATATTTTATATATCTGGTATCTTGCAGGTTGGGTGGAACATCCTTGGTCTACAACCAGTTGGTGTCATCTTTATAAATATAAGTGCTCTATGTTATGGTATTATTTACTTGTATATGAATGTATTACACTGTGTATTTATTTATCATTTAATTAAATATTTAGAATATGCATGCTTGCTAGTTTTTACTATGCATGTAGTTACATCTTTTCTTTTATGCATCCTTATTAATTAAAAATGATATCGCTAAGAGAAAGAAGTCCAAGGGTGGGCTTGAAGGTAGTGTACCCTGACCTGTGGGTGGTGAGGTATGTTACAGATTAGTATCAGAGATTCTGGTTGAAACAACGGGTCGGTATGGGGCAGGTTTGTTTGTTAGAGTCTTGTGGTTGAGATCGAATTCTGACCTTGAATTTGCAAAGCTCAAGAGGAATGGCATTGCAGAGTCTATGCAGGATCTAGAATGCCAGAGATCCTTTGTAAGGGATCCAAGGATCGTGACCATCCCTTTCAAATTCGGGAGAGATCACCACTGTGGGATCAAGAGAGATCCGAGATCGTTGGATCAAAGGGTAGGTGAACAAGGGCCTTCTGATGAAGGTGAAGAAAAATGTTGAGTGGGTTTAAGTCTTAGTCATTAGATTTACGCATGAGTGAATGTGAGCCATAGATATCGTGGTGGTTCAGAGGATCGACACATCAGGAAAAGTGAGCCCTCATGTTGCATGCGGGAAAATCTCCCAAAGCTCGAAGTCCAGAGTTAATCTGGACCATCCATTAAGGAATACCCATGTCAGTAGATTGACCAACTCAAAAATTTAGAGTTCGGGAGAATTGGAGTGTGCCAGTGTGGAAACTCCTGAAGCCCAAAATTTTGAAGTGATGTGGCTCATGGACGTCATCTAGGATGACGTGGACACATGGTATGTGTGCCATGTGTCAATGATTTTTGAATCTATGGAAGATTGAAATGTAAGTTAGAATGTGACACATGTCACCCAACTGATTGGGCCACATGTCCACTTCTAGTATTTCACCATGTGGTGACAGATCACGCAGTTCGAAGATTGGGCACTTCGAAGGAAAAATATGTGACAGTTTGTGTTTGGTCGAGAACTCTTGAAGGCCAGATTACATATCAACCGTTTATCCTAGAAGACACGTGGCAATAGATCTCATAGTACAGAGACTTGGTACTCCGAGGGGGTTTCAAGTCTCTACAAGTGAAAAGTGTTGAAGCCCAAAGTCACGAAGGCACACAAACCATCGATTTAGGATCCCTTCGGGACCTTTCTCAACCATTGGATCAAGTAGTGGAAGGACAAGGTAAGCACTTCAGTGAATTGTCACTCTGGGGGAGTTGAGCAGCATGAAAACTGAATGTCCCAAACCCCCAGAGCACCGAATTAATAGAGGGCCATCTGTACCAATACTTGATTAAGTTGTATATTGTTGATCTCGTGAAGCTTCCAGATGGGGGCAAGGTTGTCCATTTGACGGGAGATTAAATCTTGACCGTTCGATCCTTGTGGTGGAGCTAATGGAGATTTCAGTGAAGGGTAACTCCATGAGGAAACATGAGTTGACAACAGAGAACAGATGAAGGCTGAAGTTCGGAGGACTTGGTCCTGACACGAGTCCCATGCAGGTTTGTGCCTCACACAAGCCCCATGTGAAAGAACACAGAGCGAGTCACTAAGGAAGGGACTAAGCCATGGTCACTTGAAGCTTGGTTTGAGGGAAGAACTTGTGCATAATGAAATTTTGTATTAGCCAAGGATAACAAGACACTGTTTTTTTGCGGAGAATGGGGATATATTCTTCATGAAATAAGAAGAAAAGGACCTATAGCATTGTTTGGAAAATTTCTTTATATGCATAATTCTAACAAAATGGTCACTTGCACATTTTGAAAAATTAAGAGATTTAAATAGATTAGATCGGAATGGAGATTCAAGAGATGGAATAAGGGGAGGGAGCCTCCAGTCATGATAGAGAGGCCGAAGGCTAGATTAACAGAGTTGATAATGTAGAGACATAGTCCAATGGACGCAAGGGAAGAGGAGAGAAAGAAAGATTAATAGAAATTGTAAGAAGCCTGAAAATAGAAGTGCATAGCTAAAAAGCAGACAATGAGAGTTTGATGAAAGAGAAAATTAAGATAAATGCTCGAGTGCTACAGAGCTTAAACCAATTGCAAAGGAAAACAAGGAATGGATCCAAGCAAGGGGAAGAAGGTAGGTTTCATGAAAGAAGAGATGATCGTGGGAGAGCTGGTTATTCAAGATGTGCTAGCCGAATGCATAAACACCACTCACCCCCTTACTTAGCAAGAAATTTTTATGCATTTAAAGATTCCATAAGTAGTCCAGAGGTGTCTCCCGTTAGGAACCAAAGAAAGAGACATGAAGTGGAAAGTTTTCAAGGAGAGCTGAGGAAGCTTAAGCCACCCTCCTTTGATGGTGAAAAAGAAAGGGAAAATGATGCTGAAGCATGGTTGCTTGGACTCATGAGATATTTTCAATTGCATAACTATTCATCAAATCTAGAAGCCAAAATTTCCACCTACCATTTACACGGGAAAGTTGCAACGTGGTGGGATCAACTGAAGCAAGTTGAACATATTAATGAGAAGAGGATCACTTGGAAGAAGTTCAAGAAGTACTTCCAGAAGGAGTACCTCTCAGATCATTTCTATGAAAAGAAAATGCAGGAGTTCTTTGAACTTAGGCTGGGAATCATGACTATGGTAGAATACGAGAATAATTTCTTGGGGTTGTTAAAGTATGTCGGGTTCAATAATGATGAGATGGTGAAAATACATAGATTTCTAAGTGGACTTCTGACCTTTTATAAATAAAATATTAGGTATGATGAGCCCAAGACCTTGACCGAGGCCATCAGGAAGGATAAATACCTGTATGAGCAAGGCCATGGAAGAGAATCCATGCATAAATCTTGGAAGAATGAGAAGGAGGAGAAGTTTGATCAGAGGAGGAAAGGATTCAAACCTCCCTTCAATAGAAATGAGCTTAATAGAAATCATCAAGATCAATATGATAAGGTTGATCCAAGAAAGAAGACTTCTTGGGGAAAAGGGAATCCAATGTTGGGGATGCAAAGAAGATCACATCTACAAGGATTTCCCACACAAAAAGGATAGAGCAAAGATTGTGCAAAACATCCAAGAGGCTACAATAGTCGAAGATATGGGAAGGATTTATGTAGCCTTAGATGATCGACAAGCGAAATACCAGTCCAATATGATCGAGGTAGAAGGTAAGATCATAAATCAACCTGTTGCTATTTTAATTGATTCGGGAGCAATTCATTATCACAATGATCCTAAAATAGTGGATAGATTACATTTGGAGAAAAGTAAGCTTGGAAAATCAAGTTTGGTTCAGTTAGCCACTGGAACCAAAAGGAGAATCCATGATATGGTTAGAAGTTGTTCCATAAGTCTTAATGGTGTGAATACTAGTGTTGATTTGAATATCATACCCTTGGGGTCTTATGATATTCTAATTGGAATGGATTGGTTGGACAAGAATCATGTTGTCCTAGATTGTCATAGCAAGACATTTACCTATCTTGATGGAGATGAAAAATAGAGCACTGTGAAAGGAGTTCCAAGACCCATCTCTATAAGGCAGATTTCAGCCTTACAACTGAAGAGATGTTTTAGAAAAGGATGTCAATTGTATGCATCTCATGTGGAAGAGACAGAAAATACAAAGGGGCCAAGCTTTAAAGATTTCTCGATACTATAGGAATTTGAAGATGTATTCCAAGAAATACCAGGGCTTCCACCAAGTAGGGAGATATATTTCTCAATCGATTTAGTGCCAGGAGCTTCCCCAATGTTAAAAACCCCTTATAGAATGAGCATACTAGAGTTACAATAATTACAAAGGTAGTTGGAGGGATTGGTGAAGAAAGGGTACATACGTCCAAGTGTTTCACCTTGGGGAGCACCAGTTCTTTTTGTCAAAAAGAAGGATGGAACCTTGAGGCTGTGTATTGAATTTCAACAACTGAATAAGTATACTATAAAGAACAAGTATCCTCTAGCAAAAATTGATGAACTCTTTGATCAACTAAGAGGAGAAAAGTTATTTTCAAAGATTGACTTGAGGTCGGGATAGCATCAGGTAAGAATCAAGGAAGAAGACATTCATAAGACAACCTTTAGGACTAGGTATGGGCATTATGAATTTGTAGTGGTTCCATTTGGACTAACCAATGCACCAACTATCTTTATGTGCTTAATGAATGGCATATTTAGAAATTATTTGGATAATTTTGTCATTGTATTCTTGGATGGCATACTTGTCTATTCCGAGTATGAAGAGGGGCATGCACATCACTTAATAATGGTATTGCAAGTGCTGAGATAACATAAGTTGTATGCCAAGATGAGTAAGTGTTATTTTTATCAAAATAAGATCCATTACTTGGGACACATTATTTCAGAGTAGGGCATATCAGTAGATCTAAAGAAGATTGAATCCATTAGAGTATGGCCAACACCTAGAAATGTGTTAGAAGTTAGATATTTTATGGGATTAGCTGGTTACTACAGAAGGTTCATAGTAGGGTTCTCTAATATCACTAATCCCTTCACTTCTTTGAAAAAGAAGGGAACTAAATTTGAATGGACACCCAAGTGTGAAGAGAATTTTAATATGTTGAAGGAATTACTTACTAGTGCACTTGTGATAAATATTTCTGACCCAAATGAAAGTTTTGTGGTATGTATAGATGCATGTAAGGAAGGAATTGGGGGAGTCCTCATGCCAAATAGAAATTCCATTGGTTATGAGTCTAGAAATCTTAAGGAACATGAGAGGAACTATGCAACACATGACTTGGAGCTTGCTTCCATTTTCCACTCCTTGAAGATGTGGAGGCATTATCTCATGGGGAAGAGATTTGAATTAAGGACATACCACATTGTCCTGACGTATCTTTTTGAACAACCAGCCTTGAATGCCAGGAAAACATGATGGCTGTAGTTTTTAAGTGAATATGACCTCGATATCAAACATATCAAAGGAAAAGAGAATAAAGTTTCCAATGCACTTAGTAGAAGAGTGCATCTCATGCATGCTACTACTATCAGTATGCATCAATCAAACTTGAAGAGAAGAATTTTAGATGATTTTGTTACATATCAACATTACCTACAGGTAAAGGAAAGATTATAGCAAGGATATGTACAACAAAAAATAAAGGAGTATGAGATAAAGGAAGATGGATTACTTATGCATAAGAATATAATCTATGTTCCTAGTTTTGAAGAACTAAGGAAATTGGTATTGAAGGAAATGCATGATGTTCCTTATGCTGGACATCCTGGTTACCAGAAAATGATTACAACAGTAAGAAGACAATTCTTTTGGCCGGGAATGAAATATGATGTTTCTGATTACATCGCTTGATGTATGAAATGTCAGAAGGTGAAGGCTAAGCATAGGCACCCAATGAGTTTGCTGCAGCCATTACCAATCCCAGAGAAGAAATGGGAAGTGATAACCATTGATTTCATAAATAAATTGCCCAGGACATCAAGACAACATGATTCAATCATGGTAGTGGTTGAAAAATTAACAAAAGCTGCTCATTTTGTTCCTGTAAAAACAACGCATACAACGACTAATATTGCAGAGGTTTACATGAGGGCGATTGCTAGGTTTCATGTGATACCTTGGACAATTGTCTTGGACAGAGATACATAATTTCCCTCCAGTTTCTGGAGGGGATTGTTTAAAGGATTTGGTACAAATCTAAACTTTAGCACAACATACCATCCACAGTCAGATGGGAAAACAAAGAGGGTCAACTAAGTAATTGAAGATATGTTGAGAATGTATGTGATGGATAAGACATCTAAGTAGGAAGATTAATTACACTTGGTTGAGTTTGCATATAAAATGGGTATCAAGCTTCATTGAGAATGAAACCATTTGAAGCCTTGTATGGTAGGAAATGAAATACTCCAGTGATATGGGACAACCCAACAGATAGTGTGGTACTTGGGCCAGAGTTACTCAAGGATATGGAAGACTAGATGGTTAAGATCAAGCATAATTTAAAGGCATTTCAGGATAGATAGAAAGTTTATGTAGATAAGAACAAGACAACTAGAGAATTTAAAGTAGAGGAGCATGTACCTCTGAAAGTGAAGCCCAAGAAAATCTCTTTGAAATTGGGTAGTACAAATTTGGCAACCATATTCTGTGGTCCATTTGAAATATTGGACAAAATAGGGCCAGTTGCATACATGCTTTCATTATCTGCTTCCATGAATGTGCATAATGTATTTCATGTCTCTTTTCTAAAGAAATATGTGCATGATCCTAACCATGTTATTGATTGGCATCTGATTCAGGTAGAGACAGAGGGAGACTTTCAGGTCCATCTAGTGTGGGTATTGGACGAAAAAGTCAAAATGCTCTGGAATCACGTTATAGAGCCGGTAAAAGTTCAGTGGACCTACTACGGTCTTGAAGATGATACCTAGGAGCATAAAGATGCCATGCGCGTAGAGTACCCACAACTTTTTGAATAAATTTTGAGATTTTGATGTTTATTTTATATATGCACCAAGGACAATGCCAAAATAAGCGGGAGGGGATGCAATACCTCAGGTTTTGAGCCCCGTATTAAATAATGTATTTTGTTAATTGTCAAGAGGCCAAAGGGCCCAAATAATTAAAAGAGGCAAGTGTGCCTAAGAAATGTAATGTTTTGATCATTATTAATAATAAACACATCTCTGGTTGCTAGACCGACAAGGACTAGAGTTATAGGGGGCTATGATTCCACAAGAGAGGGGGATTGAGGGAATACATATTTCCTATTTTAATTACTCTTTTTTCTAAGGGAGTGGATCAATTACGTGAGCTTCTTGGGGGGAGGCTAGGAAGTTCTTGATTCCCCATGAAATACTTAAACCCACCCTTGGTTTGTTGTGGGGTTGACCCATTCACTCGTTCACTTGCTCACTGGTTGATTCGTTCACTCGCTTTCTCACTCGTTATTTCATTCCATTCCTATCTATCACTCATTCATCCTTCCTCATCCATGTCTTGCCCTGGGGAAAGGGAAATGAATCGTTGAAGAGTAGCCATGGTATTGTTGGCTGTAGAGGTCGCTGGTGTAATCTAGCCATGAATTGAGCCCTGCATGTTTGAGATGCATTGGCCTATGTCCAAATTTGTTCACAATTGTGAGTCCTGAGAGTTCCAACATGGAGATTCTGGACCAGTTGCACTAGAGACCTGGACGGAGAGGGACTTATTGAGGGATTGCATGGCAGAGAAGGGTGGAGGTCTATTCTCTTGGGTGGTGCATGATGGGTAGAAGAGAGCTGGGTACTTGGATTGCTGCGAGTGTTGGGAAATATTTTGAGAGCTTGAGTGCTGACTGGTTTGGGAAGCCAATTAACACTCTGGAACCGTCTTTGTGGATTCATAGCCCTGGCTCGGGGGTGGCATTGCCATTGATATTTGGAACAATAGTGTCTATGGTTGGGTGGAACGTCCTTGGTCTGCAACCACTTGGTGTCATCTTTATAAAGATAAGTGCTCTTTGTTATGGTATTATTTACCTGTATATGAATGTATTCCGCTGTGTATTTATTTATCATTTAATTAAATATTTAGAATATGCATGCTTGTTGTTATTGCTATGCATGTAGTTAAATATTTTCTTTTATGCATCCTTATTAATTTAAAAAGGTATCGGTAAGAGAAAGAAGTCCAAGGGTGGGCTTGAAGGTAGTGTACCCCAACCTATGGGTGGCGGGGTATGTTACATATTTCAAACATACTCGTGTTTGATTTCATATTTTCTTATTCAAATCATTATTGAATTCTTCTCTTGTACCCCCAATTGTTTCATTGCAGACTATTTTACATAAAATTTGAACTTTTGTGAAAATTTTTGGGCATCTTAGGAAAAGTGTCTTCTCATTTAAATTACCTTGGAGCTTGATCCTAGTTTGTTTAAGGATCTCCTAGAACTTCATCAATTTTTTTGAAACCTTGATCTTATGGTCCCAAGGGGATTTGGTTTCTTTGTGTTGAAAGTTAACATTCAAATTATGTTCTACTCTATCCTTCTAGGGAATTGATCCTAAATTCTTAACTCAATTGATTTAACATAAATTACACATTCTTCATTTTGTTAAGCGTCACTCCATTTGTTATTGCATCTAAAAACAAATTATTTCTTTCTTTAATGTTTTTTTGATGGTTGTTTTTACATTTCTCAAAATATTTTTTGAAAAATTCTCTTTTTGGTTGTATATATATATATATAATTTCTATATTAAAATAAAAGAGGAAGTCCTCTATTTATAACAAACCGAGAGAGGAAAATCTTGTAATTGGTTGGTATGCCAATTGGGAAAACAAGGTATACAACCTACCAGATAAGGTATACCAACTTGGAAATTAATTATTAGCCTACATAAGCTTAAAAATTACTTACATATACTGACACCCCCCCTTGAAACTGAAATGTAGGAAGTAAATAAAATAAGGTAACAAAATTGGCCCTAACAATGAGGCCTACTAAGGTCCAAGTACAAACTCTCATAAGCATAGAAAAGGAGAAAACCCATAAAAACAAAACCATCAACAAAAGAGAGAAAACAACATAAAAACATCTGAAGGTAGGAGGACTCAAGAGAAGCCCTAAAAGGAAGTAACACCAATGAGGAAAGTGAAGAAGATCCTATACATATGCATTAAATTTAAAGAGCACAAGGCCTGCAGAGGTTGAAAACTCCAATCAGGAAGCTTGATTGAAATTTTGAAGAGGAGGGCCAAGTAACCTCAAAGAGCATGTTTGAATTCAAAAGTTGAAGACGATATGTTGTAGAGGCATAGGAATGGTAAAATCTAACTACTACCACATGAATTATCTAGAAAAATAGGTGTCAACTAGGTACCATAACAAAGACTTCAAATAGAAGAAAATGTCATCAACTATTAAAAGAGAAATGGGGTCTACAAATGTTGAAATCTTCAAATTGGAAGTGTGACTAAAACTCTAAATAGGGCTAGGTAACCCAAATCTATAAACACCATAAAATATCCACATAAGAAATCCAAGATTTTTTTTTCAAACTCCTCATGTTGAGAGAACAAAATGCACTCAAATCCCCCCCTTAAGTGAAACTCAAGGAAGATTACAAAATACACTTGTTTTCTCAAATGAGTCCCAACGCAAAGCCCTTATCAGGTAGTCATGTAAAATCGATAAAAACACATAAAATGATCATCCCCATGGATGCCAATCCATCTTATTAGAATGGATGGGTCATTGGTGGCTAAAAACACTATGTCAAAATATGAATTGGTTCTTAATAAAATTCTCACTTTGAAGAAGATTTGATCTAGAACAAAATGGTGAAACATAAAGAATCACTCAAGGAAGCATTGCACATCACCCCCCCAAAAAATGTTGAAGTGGGTGGACATAGATGATGGCAATGGATGTCATAGATGATGGAAAAGGTATGGAAGTATGAGTTTAAGGTGATGAAAATTCCATGCACCCAAGCAAGAAACACTCCAAAGTGGATAGCTTGAAGCCCTATAAGATGAGCCTGTGCACAGTCATGGAGGTAAATGCTTGGTGAAAATATTATAATATTTACAAGAGTGGCCCAAAATCCTCGACTTGGATGACATGCCCAAAGTTACATAAATATATGCACTAAAAGTAAATCCATCAAGGACAACAATCCTCAATATGGGCATCGACAAATAAGGCCATGAGAGATACCCATGTACATGTGAGAAATCAATGCATATTTATTTTGTGACGGAAAATAAAAGTAAATGAACATGAAAGGTGGTAAATTCCCACAATTTGGTTAAGGTGCAATCTCTAGAATATGACAAGGCAATGGAAGTGAAGTGTGATTTGATGAAAAATGTTGCATATTAACAAAGGGCTCCAATGATTGTGATAAATATTAAAAGTATGTAGAAAATGTTGACAATGATCATGCTTCAAGTAACAAGTGGTGCCAACATAAAAATATAGACAAAGTGATTCAAAAAATAGATATAAACACCATAATAGTCATCAATAAACTGTATAAGGCAATATGTGTTCTCCCATGATAAAAAAAGGATCCAAAAAAGGTAAACATATGTGGAGTGAAACCAATTGTTACAAAGAGAGTGGAATAATATTCACAACACCTTAGGTGAGAAAACAAATAAAGACTCCTATAAAGAGTTATGGCATAAACATTTCCACTAACCTATAAAATACAATAAATTGATATTTAAAAACTAATGTGCCAAAAACCTCCAAAATACAAACTCCATAAATGAAAATAAGATTTTTTAATCAAGAGAATATATCTTGGGTCTTCACATTCATACCAAAAAAACTTACCAAATCTACCATAATAAATGTACAATTGACATAGGCACAACGACTAAAGAGAAAAATGTTCAAGAAAGGTGACCACAAGTATGTCAGGAAGGAAAAACATTGGAAGAAGTTGAGATGACCTAAAGGAACAATTCCATGGGGCTGACCAATACACCTATGAGGAGGTCAATATCCCAACCAAATATTGTTTTTCCACACAATTCCCCCCACACCATCTTCTTGGGCCAACAAATTTGAGGCTATGTGAGACACTAAGGCTTATCTAAGGCCATGGGTGAGGATCAACATACTACATGCAACCAAATATTAAAAAACTGTGGATCTGGAACCTTCATAATTGACCATAAACCACTAGAGAAAAAAAAAAGTGCTACCATCTATGAGAAAGAGTAGATAATTGCTATCAACGCATGGAGTCATGTCCAACAAAAGAGGAATGAAGCATCACAAATAGGTTAGCATAGGGCCACCACACACAACTATGGATAAATTGAGCTCGAATGAGAAGAATTGAGCTTCAAAAAACATTTCCAACCACTAGAATGCATAAAAATACACAAATCCACAATCGAAAAACAAACGTAGTGAAAAAATGGTATCAACTATTCACAATTGTAGAAACACCACCAATGTAACTAGTTCCACAAGTTGTGATCTAAGTTGAATGTGATTGTAGATCTTGATTAAAGGATCACTCTTATCCTTAAAACCTTGATGGAGGTATTAATTTTGGTGGATGCCATTGTGAGTTTCACTGTAAATAGAGAGCATATGCTAGTATATATCAAATCAGCCACAAAGAAACAATACTAAATCTAAAGGGCCACTTGCTAGGTTCCATAGCTAGTGATGGGAAAAGGAATATAAACAACAATTTTGCACTCCTTAGATTACAAATTTAAATGTCAAGCCAGGTTTTATACAAACTTGAGAGGTATTGTTCACTATATGTGAAAAATCCATACACACACCTATCTAAGTGGGGGAAACATGTTCATACATGTTGGGCCCTTCGTTTTGATGGAAAAAAGTTGCGCACGTCATATTGCAGCTTCATTTTGAAGAACAAAAGTTGCACAAGCTGCCGAGGATATGGGAAACAAACTAAAGAAAGAAAGATAAAGCGGTTGGAAGGACATCACAACACCAGTTTTGAAGAAATATGTTGCAACAAGATCAAGAAGAATAGAGAACTCCCAGGTTATCAACCAACAAACCTAAAGATCAGGTTATATATATGAGACTGATACAATTGTAAAAGGATGATGTAGTTCCTCTTGTTGTTGTTAGGATGGAGTGTTGGGATGGGATTAGTATTATTTTTGATTAATGTTGAGCTAGAGTGTTATTGCTATTGTGACGAGAGTCACTATTGTAATGATCTATACTATTAAGCATAACTAAATTTTATAGGTCTGGGTAAGAAACAGACGATCAACGTATTAGAGTTTTGTATCAATATATATATAAAGGAGAAATAGAATATAACATTGTCTCATGTCTGATGAGGAGCATCCTCTGACTACCTATGTATGAGAATTAAGCTGTGAGAAGAACCTGATATGTTAATATAATTGGAGACCCAAATTTTGGATATATATTGTGTATTTAGTCTTCTGAATATATTGGGCTATATTTTGGGGCTATATGATGTTCTTCTGAAGTGCTAGACCTCCACTATTCTTTTCCTTAGCAAATTCTCTCTCATTGAGCATTTTGGTATGAAAAACTGGCACCCTTTAAACAACAACCCATCCTAAATTAGATACTATATCCACTGGCTCTTGTCTCTGAGCATAGGATTTTCACATGCTTCATATGCCTCTTTGAAATCTGGATCACCACAATACATTTCCTTAAGGTGTTCAAACCCTAAGGTTTTCACTTGAAATTCCTACAGAATTAGACATCTGCTTCTCAATGTATCAACAACCTTGTTAGCATTACTAGAAATATGTTTAATGAAAAAAGTGAAATTTTGCATAAACTCTATCCACTTAAAATTTCTTTGGTTTAACTTCTCATGCTTGGTTATGAATTGTAAAGCATGATTATCGCTATACAAAACAAACTCTTTTGGAACAAGACAGTGCCTCCATTTTTTCAAGGCTTGAATTATGGCATAGAACTCTTTATCATAGGTGGATTATTTTCTCTTTGTATCATTCAAATTCTCACTAAAATATGCAACAATCCTATAATCTTGGCTCAAGACCGCTCCAATTGCAACTCCACTTGCGTCACATCTCACTTGAAATGTCTTCCCGAAATCTAGCAAAACCATAATCGGTTGTTCCGTTATCTTCTCCTTCAATATATTGAAGCTTTTCTCAGCCTCCTTTGTTCATTTAAAATACTTATGTCTCTTCTTCATTGTATCCATCATTTGTGCACCGATATCACTGAAATTTCTGATGAACTTTCAATAGAAACTCGCTAATCCATGGAAGCTTCTCACCTCAAATATACTCCTTGGTGACGACCATTATCTGATTACTTTCACCTTCTTGGAATCCATATTCAATTCATTCGAAGAAATCACAAAACCCAATTAGATGATTTTTGTCTTCATAAAAGAGGATTTCTTTAAATTTATTAGCAGCTTCTCATGCTGCAACCTCCTCATCACTAATGTTAATTGCCTCAAATGTTCTTCTTCAGTTTTACTGAAGACCAATATATCATCCAGATATATGATCACAAACTTACCAATAAAATATTTCAACACTTCATTCATCAACCTCATAAAAGTACTTGGGGCATTTGTTAAGCTAAATGACATAACATGCCATTCATACAATCCCTCATTTGTCTTGAAGGATGTTTTCCACTCATCACCTTCTCTCATCCTTATTTGGTGAAATCCACTTTTCAAATGTATCTTTGAAAAATAGTTCACTTCACTTAAGCAATCCATTAAGTCATCCATCCTTGGCAATGGAAATATGTACCTAATGGTGATTTTGTTTATGGCTCTTGAGTCTGTACACATTCTCTATCCTCCATCCTTCTTTGGACTCAACACAACCGATATTGCGCATGGACTCAAGCTTTCCTTGACCAACCCTTTGTCTAACAAATATTGAACTTGTCTCTTTACCTCCTCATTCTTTTGAGATGTCAATCTGTACACTGATTTGTTCAACAAAATCACTCCTGATATCAAGTCAATGTGATGGATAATGCTTCTGATAGAAGGTAATGAGCTCGATAACTCATACACTATTATGTCATCAAAATTCTTCAACATTTCTTGAACTTCTTCAGGCATACCCTCCATACAATTAATTGTAAGGATAACTTTTGGCTTCCTCACTAAAACAAACTGCATCTCTTGTTCCTTCTTAAATTCACTCAGGAGTTCCTTCCCGCTCATGAGAAGTATACTCGTGTTGGCTTCTTCCTTCACTTTCTTCTCCTTAATTGGAAACAACATGTGTGTCCTACCATTATTCTACAAAGTATAGGTATTCTTTCTCCCATAATGAATGACATTTATGCCATACTGCCATGGTATTCCCAACAAGACATGACATACATCCATGGGAATCACATCACACAGAATTTCATCTCTATATCCTCCTATTTTAAATTCAACCAGACATTGCTTAGTTACTATTACCTGATGACCTTTTTGCAACAACCAGACCTTATACAAACTCTGATGTGCAGTCGTCTCCAGCTCCAACTTCTCCACCATTTCCATGGATACTAAATTGTAAGTTCTCCCACTGTCAATTATCACCTTGCATACTCTGTATTTAGTCTTGCAAGCTGTCCCAAACAAACTATTCATTTTCATTGGATTTTCAACTTCCGACTCTGGTTTTAAGAGAACCTTTTTCATCATTAAATATCTCCCATATTCTGCACCTTTAGCCTCAACATTCCTCTTCTATGATTCTGAAATGTGAGCTTCACCTCCTTCTTTCTTTCTCTAGGGACATTCCCAAGACACATGTCCTATATTTCCATAGGAATAACATGTTACTTCTCCTCCTATACCTCTTTCTCTTCCTCTAGGGAAAGAGTTTCTTCCACCACTTTGTCTCCCTCGGGAACTTCCTCCTCTTTCAGAGTGACTATGTGGTTTCTGATTCTCACCTTTGGGCTTCTGTGCCTTGTCATGGGCAATTCCCTTGCCTCTGGTTAAACTTCTACCTCTGCTTTGCTGACTCTTCTTTCTGGCCAACTTCTCCTCTACTTTTAGTGCAATCTGATAAGCATCCTCCATTGTCTTCACTATCATCATGCCGATTTTTTCCTGGATTTCATATCTCAGGTTGTTTATATACCTGACAATTTTTTCCTCATCTCTCTCTTTCTATCCAGCCCTGATGTTCAATCTATAGAAATCCTCTATGTACTCTTTGACTATCATTTCTTTCTACCTCAAGTTCTGCAACCTCTTGAACAAATTTATCTTATAGTCCTTGGGTATGAATTTATCTTTCAACTTAGCTACTATTCTATATAGACTCTTAATTTTCTATTTTCCTTTATTCCTTCTGTCAACATGCAGTTCATCCCACCATAGTGATGCATGTACTTTTAACCTGGTGACAACATGATTCACCTTTTTCTCCTCATCGACATATTCATAGTCGAAATACTTATCCATTGCTCATATCCAATCAAACAATTCCTCGACATCCAAATTACCTTCATACATTGGGATGTCTACCTTCGCTCTTGCTCCCAACTTGACAACTTCTTTCAACAAGTGTTCTTCTGCAACATCCTCTACTACAACTTCTTCAACTTCCACTTCTTCATTATTTGTGTCACTAACATCTCCAACATCATGTGTTCTCCTTTGTTCTATTTCCATAACATCCAATCTGGCTCACAATTCTCCCATCTCCATTTCCATAGCTCTATTTTCTACAGGTGGCTCCACATGTCTCCTAGGAAACATTGTGTTGATGTATCTGATACCACTTGATGACATCGGCCTACTCCCTTGTCTCCTCTCTCTATAAAAATCAATTCTATGGGATATGATACCACTTGATGGCAAATCCCCCCCTTCCCTTTTGGGGGGGATTCTACAACCTCTCGGTCTTGGATCTTATAATTCCTTGAACCAAATTGGTTCTTCAGGCCTTCAACAGACCCTAGAAAATTAATACACACAGGTCCCTTTGATGTCACCTGTAGGTTCGAGTTACTTGCAACCCTGCTCTCTGGTTCTTGGCAACACCAACCTTACGAGTACTAGCCCTACACTAGACTCTTTCTCCTATGTGACCATGGGCTGTGACTATGGGTCAACTCTTCGTAACTTCAGGCTTCATAAATTTTACGACCTCCATCTTCGGTTCTTCCTAAAACATTTTTCTATGAATTCGCAGATCTCTGTCACGTGTCTCCTTGGATCTGACAGTCTAGATGTACTTCAGGTTTTGCGACTTCGTGAATATCTTACCCACTTTGCACTCAACTCCTCCAGACCTTTATCTCCCATATGTTTTTCAAATCCACTGCCACAGGTCTCCTCGCTACCAATGATTAATATTGCTTTGTGACTTCACAGCTTCAGCAATCTCGATTCTCAACCACTTTGAACACTCTAAACTCTGAAATGCCAAATTAACGCATGACTAACCTTCGTGCAATGTTCCACAGATCTGACGTTTTGGAATGATCCTGATCCTTCCTGGAAAACTCTCTCTCGTTGATTTTAGGAAACCTTAAAGGACTCCTTTTTTGAATATTTCTCTCAGTTCTTCCTCCTGAGCTTCCGAATCAAAAGACTTTTTCACCCACTCCTTGTGGACAATATGCACTCTCTGCATGCACCTCTCTAAGTTACCTTCCTTGGACTTACTTCTCCCCAACGCTATGAACTTCCTCAAAATGACTCCTTTGATACCCAGCCAAGTATTGATCCTGCGCACACCCTGTGACCAACCTCCTTCAACTTAATCTCTGGAAGGCTAACTGTGCACTCCTTGCAACAGTTCTTCCATTCTCTATTGTTCCCTTTGAATAATATGAACTTGAGCGAGGTTCCTCCTACTCGCACTCCCAAACTATCTCTGTTGGTTTTTTTTTATATGGGTCACTACAAAATCTGTCACATACACCTTACAGACACTTTGCACTCCTTGCAAATGAAAACTTCACGCTATCTCTTCTGAGATTCTGAGTTGAAACAGACTCTGTCAACGTACTCCTTGCAGAAACTATGCACAATTTCACTTTCTCATAGAAGAGAAACAATTGAAACTCAAACCCTCATAGATTCATACATTCAACTATATAAATGCATTCATGAACACAAGAACAAGAAATAACAAAGAATTGCTAAGAAACAAAAAGCCCACCATTCATTCATTTATATAGATGCAACAATATCAGACATTTGAAACAATGCTCCTCTGTTATATTCATTCAACTGAAAATATAAATGTGCTCATACACTCTAATAAGCTTCAAAAACCTCTCAACAATGAAAGTGCCAACAACGAAAAAAAATGTCAACAACCACTTTCGAGCAACAATACAAAGATTTACACAAGAGGGATCTTTGATCTTTTCCCTCCAACTACTCTAGAGCTTACCTATTGAATTAAAAGAATTCAACTACTTAGTATTTATTACAATAAATATTTGTGACAAACAAATAAGATAGAACACATTGAATATGTACTGCATGCGACTTTATTAAAAGAAAATACATTCTCTAATGATCTCATGTGATCATATAGCCCCAAAACATTAAATATATTCCTTAATTACAATCCTTTCAAAAGATTTGTGTGATACACCTTCTTTGAAATTCAAATTTCACTTCAAAATGCACGCTAGGTGCTGAGTTTTCCTCCACTCACGCTTTGTTGTTGATGCTCCTGCATCAGTTTCACTTTGGGTGAGACTTCTTCCCTTCTGGGAAGATGAAAATGCTAATGCTCTAGAATACTTCGGTACCTTTTTTTGGTAACTTAAGAAGGACTCTGGTCTGATCAATTTTACGCCAAAAATACCTAGGACTATAGGGGTTACTTCATCAAGAAAAATGACTGATAAGCAACTCAATACTATTGAAAGGAAGGATTAATTCACTAAAATAAAGATGAAAATTGAATTGAAAATAAGGCTGCAAAATAGAATTAAAAGGATCATGTAACTCAATGACCAATCTTGCTTATCTTGACAACAAGGAAAGATAGGATGTGAGAATAGAACAAAAAAATTCAAGGGTGCAAATCCAAGTGAGCCTATGGTTTCCAATCCAAAGCAAAGAAGTAAAACCTGCTAAAACATAGAGTTGCATTTACCTAAACCTTTCTAATCAAAACAAAGTAAATCATACATTACATTGTTCTACTATAGAAACTGGAATAAATAATGGAAAAACAACTAATCCATTTTGAAGTATCCTACCATAATGCTAAAGCAATCCATGGTTAATCTAGCTACCTTGGTGATGGAAAAATATCATAAAACTACCTAACACAGTGTGCTAGAAATTTTTCTACAAGAAACAGAGTGTTGCTACAAGAAATGCGAAAATTCGTGATCAAATTATAATGCAAGTAAAATGAACTAAACAAGATGCAAAATAAAGGAAAATAACCATAGAAATGTTGTTACGGAAAATGAATTGTTGTTATAGGTAATGCATAAATTTATGCTCAACATACAATGCAAGCGAAATGAACTCAACAAAACTAAAAGGAAAGGAAACAAACAAAAAAAAAACTACAGAGGTCCCTTGATCAACATTGAGTGGGCCCTACTCAAGGATTCAACATTGGGTGCAACCTACTCAAGGATTCTTTAGGGAACCTTGAAAGATAATGTGTGAAAGAAATTTAAAAGTACCAAATCTTCATTAGTCTACTAGATCAAAACATAAATACATCTCAAGGAAGTTTGAGTTCTCCAAGAATATTAATTGCTTAACAAGAATGACTAATTCCCTTGGGATAGCCCCTGGATTCTACTTATACTAAGAGGTTACATTAGTTATCCCTTGAATCAATCCTTGATTGAAGGACTTGTGTCTTTATGATCCCTATAATCATGGTCCTAAGTTTGAGGGATGAAATCCCTTGATAGATTCCCTTCCTTAAGTCAAGAATTTGAATGGATTAGGTATCATGTGGTGTCTTGAAGGCTTGGAATAGTTTGGAGGTGGACGAGGGGACACAATACCCCATTTTCATCATGCCATGTTGGAGTAGTAATCCTCCCTTGATTCAACCTACTTGGAACATGGGTTAGTGTATCATGTATATATCCATAAAACCATGAAAACCATAGCTAGAATAAATCGCAACACACACTTCACCATTCAACAAATTCCATTAATTAATTAATTTCACAAAACCATATACTTATATTAATCATGGTCATTGAGAATTTTATTAGGTACAAATAGGGTCAAAATATGTCTCAAAAGTGGGCCTCATTATCTACAATGGAGATGCCCATCATCACCCCCTAGGTTAGAGTTTTTCACACCCCTGTGCAACAAAAAATGGTGAATGTAATACTATTGCATTCTCTCTTGTTTAACTATTGTTGTTATTCTCTACACATATGTCTTACATCCCATGATAGATATTTGGTGTTGGAACATTGGCCATAGTATCCAACATTATTCCCAATTTCCTTCCATTCCTCCCTTTCTTTTTCTTTATTCAATGATACTAGTGGTGAAGTTTGTAACAAGAGAGGTAGGTTGATCCTCAACCCAACCCATTTCAACTTAATCCTTCTCAAGGATTCCTTGCATAGTTGGTCCCTAAATAGGGAAGTTTGAAATTTGCTAGTTGAGTGAGGATCCCTCTTTTGGAGCCCAATGTGGCAATGACTACCATATCCTTTGGCAATCCTAGGCCACCTCTTCACCTAAAATTATGATAGTGTCCTCAAAGTGGACAATTGACCTCCTTTGTTTCTCCTCTAGCATGGGATCCATCTCTACATCTACTAGCCATGAACTCTTTTGGTTTGGAAACTTTTCCCTTATCCATAAAGGGTTATTTATCTCTTCCTCCCTATATATTTGTAGCTCATTGGCCCTTAATTATTCACGATGGATCCAAAAATATAGATCCCTCATATGGATTCCCCCTACATATAGATTTGGAGTCAATTTGTAGGGGTGTGGTGAGGCAAGTTTGTGCAAATAAAATTCACACAATTGAGCTTTTCCTCCTCATCGCCCTCTTGGTAGGAAACCATAAATTCCTTGGGACTATCTACTCTAAAAGGGACATGTTGTACCAACCTATGCATCTGAAATTTGTACCGTTGATATTTGAGTAAGACACTATATAATTTTTTAGGATGTCTATAGTTCATCATGTATTCTACAATTTGGGACATATTGGATATAGATGCCTCCATCACCTCTATTTTTTCGATTTTGCTAGTTTAGACAACAAATTCTCTCCTAGTTCTGACCAGATCTTCCTTCAAGGCTTTGTTTTCAATATCAAGTTGTTTCTTGTTCTCAATCCATTGCATTCTCATAATTTGAAAATTTTCCTATAGACGATGAAGCTACTGATCCACATATTTTGTACTACTCTGTGCTTGATCCTTCTTGTTTATTTTAGCTTCTGCTAGGATTTTCCATTTGAGGGATTCAACCCTTTCCTACTCTATCTCATACAAAGTGAGTTACAAAATATAATTTGTAGGTGGTGTTGTTTCCTTACCTTCCTCTTGTTGGGTATGCGTTATATTCTTTGCATGTGTGTGTGTGTGGGTGTGTTAGATATGACAACTGCGTATGACGATCCCTTTCAGATATGACAACTGCGTATTTTTCATGTGCACCAGGTGCTTTCCTGGGGGATCCCAGGGGGGGACAGGTATCCCCCCCCCCCTGGTTACGCGCAACGTTCAGGGCAACACCCCGAAATTTTTTTTTGGGCAGTTTTTTGCTATTTTTAGCGGATTTTGCTATTTTTAGCTGATTTGTAAATTAATCCTGGATTAAGGGATCAGGGTTTTGGTATCTATGAAATACCTAAAAACATTGTATATATTGTATGGCGAATGGTTTAATTCGACATAATGAAAATAAGAAAGGTTTTCCCGGTTGAGGGTTTCCGGTAAAAATCTCTATGTACTGTGTGTATGAGCCATTGATTAATTTCTGTATTGCTTAAGAATCTATATGCATTTCTTTACTTCACAGGTTTAAAACTTACACCTCTTGTGCCCCTAATGGGATCTTAGTGGGGATAAAAGTGTCCTCCGAGTTTAATATGGTGGAGAATATTGGTGTGATAAACTTGGGGGTTGCTTGGGACCTGGTCCTTATGCTCCTAGAGGATTCCCAATCCTTCCTAAAGATGGGGTCTTCTCTTTGATTTTTAGGGGTATTCTTTTGGTGTCTTGAATTTCATTAGGGTAGAAACTACCTCCTTGTATTTATCCTCCACCTTTATCTTTTTATGAGTTGGTTTCCTCTTGGGGGTATCTGGCTTCCCAACCTTATTTTTCCTTATATCTGTTTTTGGGCTTGGTTCTTGGGAAGGCTACTAGGAAGATAAGAATTTCTACCTATCCATTCTTATACATTTCTCCCATGATATAAGACCCCAGTTTTGAGTCCCCATATTTGTAATGTATTTTTGGCTTATTTGATGAAAGGTTAGAGTTTTTGTAAATATGAAAGTATTAAGAGCCTAGACATGTAATTCTTTGAATATTAATAATAAAATACATTGGTGGATGCAATATAGACAACGATAGAGTTATAAGGGGCTATGATTTCATAAGAGAGGGGGGATAAAGGGGCTAGGCCTTTTATTGTATTTTATTCACCCATATTGGAATTAGTTAGGAAAAGTGGTTACATGATTTTCTTGGGGAGGCCACATGGTGCTTTATTGCATGTAATTATTTAAACCATGTTTTTGGTCAATGAGGGGGTTCAAAAAATTTCCTCAATCATTGTTACTCATTCCTCATTGATTCTTTCTCTTTCTTCTTCTTGGTTTGGGCATGGAAAATTAATTGCGGGGAATTGAACCATTGCTATTTGTATGTAGGTAACTAATAATACTCATTATATGTCTTGAACATGATGATGCAGAAAAGGTACTGAAAGAACTCCATGACGGTCTAGCAGGTGGACATTTTACGGGAGAAACCACAGATCACAAAATATTAAGGGATGGGTATTATTGGCCTACTCTTTTCAGGGACGCTCATGCATATGCCTGGAAATGTAAATCTTGTCAAGTAAGCACCAATAGGGAAAAGAGAGAAACCATTCCACTCCATTCGATGATCATATCCAGACCATTCGAGAAATGGGGAATATACATCATAGGAGAAATTACTCCCAATTCTTCGAAACAACATAAATATATATTGACTACTATAGATTATTTCACAAGGTGGACAAATGTTATCCCTCTCACACACATTAATGACAAGGTAGTGATCCATTTTTTATAACAACAACTAATAACAAGGTTTGGGATGCCCTCCATCCTAATTTTTGAAAATGTTTCCTACTTTTCTTCCACGTGCTTGACCGAATTCACCCTTGATAAGGGGATAATAACAAGATATTATGCAAACTACTATCCATAAGGAAATGGGGTAACATAGTCAACTAATAAAAACTTGGTGATAATTTTAAAAAATACAGTTGTTGAAAATAAGAGGAATTGGCATAATTTACTTCACAATTTCCTATGGGTCGATAGAGTAACACCTAAAGAAGCCATAGGAAACTCTCCATACTTTCTATTATATGCGAAATAAGACATTCTTCCAAACGGATTGTATCTTCCATATTTGCAACTTGCTCAGACATCAAGAGGTCATCCCTCATTCACTCTACAACAAAGGATTGATACCCTTATCATGCTAGATGAAGAAAGAGAATAGGCTAAAATTAAGTTCACTTCTCATCAACATGTAGTTAAAATATGGTTCGAAAAACATAAGGCCAAAGGAAAAAATTTCGAAGTAGGATACCTAGTCGTAAAGTGGGATAAAGAAAATGAGTCCAAAGGAAAACACTCAAAGTTCCAAAATCTATGGCTTGGACCTTTTCAGGTGGTCGTGAATATCGAGGAAGGAACAAACCGGTTGCAAAATCTAAGGGGGGAATATGACACCCTTGGGATGAATGGCCAAGCCTTCAAACAATACTTCTCCTAAACAAAAATAAAAAAATAAAAAAAAATGTGTCTTTTGATGCTTTGTTTGGGTTTCTGGTTCTTTTTAGCATACATTTTGATCAGGATAAGTGTGTGGGTTTAGGGGAGACCATTTTCAAACTCCTTTTGTTTATTTCTTTTTGTTTATTATTTTCTTTTAATGAAGTTGTGTTTCATAAAGCAATGGTTGATAAACACGATGAAGAAAACTCTGCTCTTGACCTACACTTACATGCAAAATAAGAGACGTTGGGAAAATAAAAATTTTCAAAATCATATTTGTATTTGTAAGCATACTACCCGAGGAAGGGATGAAATATTTTCCAAGTGGCCTGGTAATGCTAAATGGAAAGATGGCTAGCTAAAAAGAATCACATGTACCTCCAAGACAGATCCAAAGAAAGCTCCACCCTAACAATTTCACCTTTTGAAGAAACAAATATCCTCCTCTCTGACTCGCTCTAGGTATTTATGCCAAAAAAATATGATCCATAAAAATAGTGTAAAGTTGAAGAGGGGATGCAGATAACTCCATTGGGGCTATGGATGCTCGCTGGCAGCGGAGCAAGGTCTGTGATGATAGGGTGACTATGTCAGGGCTATGGATTCTCTATGGTAGTAGAGCAACACTGTAAGGAAGGAATGACAGCTAAATTGACTCATGCCAATGGACGCCCTACCCGACACTTGTCTAGAAAGGACATGGATTGAGGTTAAAAGGAAAGAGGGTCAAAAAGCTAAACCCCATAAGTAGATCCAGATTCATGGACCCGAGAACTTGTGTACACATTGATAGAAAAGGTTATGTTGAAAAGAAATAGAATAAGGCTAGATGATTTCTCAACCAATTTGCATAGGGTAACCACAAGGGAAGGAACATATATTTTGTATTCGCCCAGAGAATTTCCAGTTGTTGAGAACTCAACACACCTTAAAAGTTTTTTGTGAATTTTCCTTTTGGGTACTACTTTGTCTTTTCTGAATTTAGTTAGTTGTGTAGGTATCAATGGGTTTTATGTGTTGTTATGTTTTATCATCAATCACATTCGGTTTGGTTTGGAATTATTAAACATATTGACCTTTTCTCTAAGTAAAACTTGGCATTTAGACTAAATGTATGTAACTAAAAATTTGATCCATGTGCCTATCATCAGTATCGACAAAATCCGAGAGGAAAAATTCCCACATAACAATGATAATCGTTGATCTTTGATCAATGATGCACCATCAACATCAGAGAAATGGGAGGAAGGGCGCATTGATCACTGACTCTGGCCTATAAATTTTTTTCTAAAATTGCCTATATACCATCGGCATTGACAGACCAAAAAGTTAAACTGTCAAAGTAGGAAACCATAATTGTTGATCACTGATATATCGTCGGAATCGACAAAGAGAGGAAATGAAACATTAACCTGTGTCAAAAAGAAAATCCCTGACACCGAAAAAAAATGCTCCTCACGCCCCATAGGTCAAATAAACAGCCACATGTTTTTCACGTATACAATATGTATTACTTAGGCATTATCCATGTCATATTTTGATGTCCCCTGTGTCATATATATATTTCCACTTCAACACCTCCACATCAGCACTGTGGGGCAATTTTGGGTTGGCATCAGAACTTTTTCCTAGAGGCACCAATGAAATAACGTCAAAGATAATCTGCCGACCCCGATAGACTCATTAACTATCGAATTATTGCTTGGACACTGAACTCTTGGTTTTAGTTCAAACCTTTACCCTCCGATGCCAAAAACCCTAGATGATCTACGATTCTGCTTATCCCCGATACCGATCATACTAGTTTCTAAAGGCTTGGTAATTCTATGGGACACCTTAAGTTGAGATGAGACAAAATTCTGCATTTTGATAGATAAATTAAATTTTCATGCAACCTACACCATGATCCTGCACGCTGACCAACCATTGAAATTTGAATTCGCTGATGAAATACGAAATAATCTTCTCCTGCCCCACCAGCTAACATTGCATTTAATCCGAAGCATGGTGCATATTCCATGGTAGATTGTGTAGACCGCAATTACACCTCTGAATTTAAAACTTGACGCGACAAGGTAAACATGATTTCTGTTTAAATTTGCAAGGTTTATGCCCAAACATGGTATTTTTTTCACAAATCACTTATCTCCCGAAGTAGATGAAGAAGCGAGAGCAAGCATCGAGGAGGTTACAAATCACTCTTTGAATTTGATTACCAGTAAAACCAGGTTAATCTCTTGCAAGGAAGAGGTAAGCATTGTCTTTATCATTTCTACACTTATGATTGCGTCGATAACACTTGTTAAGGTTGGCTGGAGGCTCACTATAACATTTTTTTATTTTCTGCAGGAAAATTCCTCCAAGGAATCCAACGACCAGGCGCTCACCAAGAACACCCAAAACAAAAGATCTAGAGGTCAGTGAAGGGTCTACACCAGGCATTGCAAGGGAGCTTGATTTTGTCTCAAAGACATAATCAATTATCCACACTTCTACCGAAAATAAATTTACCCAACCTACGACATTTGGTGACATAGAGGTGAGCATCGGATCAAAAGTAATGCTCCCACACTGGGGAGAGCTATTTAAAAAAATCATTCAGGAGGATTACCTAGAGTTTATACCCCACAACGACTCGAACGTCAGGATGTTGGATGACCAGTTTTTCCCAAACATTAGGCGATCATGTCTACATATGGTGGCTTGCCAGACCCCAATTTTTCCCTGCATTGAAACCCTAGGTGATCCAAGATATTTTCATCGATGTGACTTATTAAAGAATTGTATTAAATGCACATAAAATGAAGTGCACCATAAAGAAGGAATAAATCAATAATGAAGAGACATATGCATAAGATCTGAACACAAAAAACTTTGATAACAGAGTTTGTCTATGATGGACTACATCTCTAGTTATTGCTCTCAAATGGGTAGGAATTTTTATTAACTTAGCAAAATAATTTGGCAAAATACATAAGTATACCTCATTCTGGAGTTAAGCTGCAAAATCTTTTCTCAGATCAGAAAACACAGAACACCAATGAATTTGTGGCATTGGATTACCCAAAAATGACTATCTCCATGCCTCGATCTGATTTTGACACTTTCATCCCCTTGAGAAAATTTGTCTCCGTTTCTATGCCCGCAATTTGCATTAATTACTATCCTTTACATCATTTTCCATGCCCTAGTACAACCTATCGCGCACCTTGGTCTCCCCCTCGTGCATTGGCGAAACCACTTTTTAAATTAAAAAGGGGGCAGACTTACCAACTTGGCTGTTTGGCCCAATGGTTGGCAGATGTATTATTAGGCGCTTGTATTGGGGGAGGTCTCGGGGTCAAACCCGCGAGCCTCCTCCCTTTGGCTTGTTTTTTTTCAACCGTGGAATGTTCCTTCGCTAATTTTGGTAATGGCGATAGATTTGGTGGAGAGATGTTTGGCCAGTCCGATATGGTGGGATTTGTGATTAAAGTGGCAGATTGGGGTGCTGGGCCCAAGATATGATCACTTTTATGACGATTATTATACACTTTTACCACATGTACATATGTGTTTTTCATATTTTAAAGGAGCTTTTTGAAGAATTTTATGATAAAACGATATGATCAACATAAGGTATGTGTGATTTATGTTTAATAATTGTATTACATATAATTCATCATGTTTTATGATTACCAAGATCTAATTCACATTTTTCTGGTGTTACAGGGAAAAAACGCACCATGTTTATGCTTCTGGCACTTGATCTGGCACTCCTTCTAGTATTCGTTCCGACACTTGATCCGACACTCTGTCCAACTCTGCGTATTGCACAAAAATGCAGGGCGACTTGGTGGTTATGGTATTGGCAGCCAGTGATGGGAAAATTGGGCACGTGGGTTTTGTTCATGCTTTCCCCCTCCAACTACTGAGGCCTTGAAAACTCAATTTCAGTTTCTCAAGAGGGCAATTATTGGCTCACTCTGTTTTATCAGTTAGAGCATCATTTATTATAATTTGCCAAAATTAGAAGTGGTTCGACCCTCTTGTGGTCGACCACTTGGTCTGTAAACAATATAAATACCACTGAGGTGGTCAGATGATTGTTAAGTAGCATAAGCATTATAATTTCCAGTGTGATAGACATAAAAACAATTTTACTCAGTTTTGAGTTTTTACATTGCCAGATTATGCCAGAACTGCGTTTTTGAGCTTTTATGGTGAATTCGACCTGCTGAGTTCGTGGTGTTCTTTTAGAGAGTGACCATGACTTGGTGGGGGGCCCACTAGCAGTCTGGTAACCGTCTTCATGTTTGTTTATTCATTTCATAATTTAATTGTTCTCTTTATTTTCTGTACATGCATATTTTTATTGTGTTAACTAGTTTGTTGTAGTTTAATTGTTTTGATTCTCTTTTACAGGTTAGAATGATGAGATGTTTTAGCATGCATTGATCTTGTAGGTTAGTAACAGACTTGCAAGTCTCTATACTAACTCCATGTGAAATTAGATGTTAGATTATGCTTTCTTTTATGATTTTATAGTCAAGTTTAAAACAGAGTTTTAATTAGAATAGAATAGAGTTTTTATTTGGGTTCTCTTCAACAAGGATTTGATGGATGGATAAAATTAATTCCAATTTTTAATTATAGCTTGCTTATTTCAGTTTTATATAGATCTCGTCTAATTAGTTGTTGGTTAATGTAGTTTGTTAGTTTACTTTTCAATATCATAGTTTAATTTCCGTTTTTAATCATTTCCTTATTGCAGTTTGAATTGTTAGAATAGACATAACATAGTTTCATTTATGTAATTTCCTTTCCTAGAATTAAGTTGCAATTATATTTCTTAGTTAATGGTTGAATCTAGTTTTGCTTACATAGTGTAGAAGTATAATAATGATCTCGTTATGTTGTTGATGATTTATACATGAATATGCATGGTATTTAACATTGTTTTGTCATGGCTAAATTCTCATTGGATTGTTTAATCCATACCTTTCATTTTGCCATTGAGATTAATGTTGAGCTTATACCATTGGAATTGTCCTTTGTTGTCAAGTGCCATCAAGATATCATCCTACACCGAAGACATTCACACAACCACCAACATTATATTTGAATTGTCATAGGTTAAAAGATAGTTTCTTGCTTTTGTAGATCATAATAGTTTTCTTTCTTTCATAGATTAAAAGAGATAGTTTTCCTTCTTTCATAGATATAGTTTCTTGCTTTCATAGCTTAGGAAATAGTTTTATTGTTGCTGTAGGATAGATAGACTTTGCTTTGATAGATTAGATAGTAGTTTGCTTATTATAGATTAAGCATTAGTTGGTAGTTCTTCTTGCTTTCAATAAAATAGATTTCCTTTCATGCATTAGAAATAGTTTTGCATTGAGCATTTAGTCCAGTTGCCTCTTAGATTTCCTTTCATGCAATAGAAATAGTTTTGCATTAAGCATTTAGTCCACTTGCCTCTTAGGCTAGATATTTGTTCAATGAGAAGTTTTAATTTGATTGCTTGCAGTAGTTAGTTGTTTTTTCTTACTTGTCTATTTTCTTTAGTAGGTTAGTTAGGTGTCTTTACTTACTTGTCTATTGCTTTAGTAGGTTAGTTAGGTGTCTTTGCTTGCTTGTCTATTTGCTTTAATAGGTTAGTTAGGTGTCTTTGCTCACTTGTCTATTTGCTTTAGTAGGTTAGTTAGGTGTCTTTACTTACTTGTCTATTGCTTTAGTAGGTTAGTTAGGTGTCTTTTCTTGTTTGTCTGTTTGTTTTAATAGGTTAGGTAGGTGTCTTTGCTTGCTTGCTTGTTTATTTTTTTTTTTCATAGGATAGTTTCTCATTGAATGTAGGTTGGCAAGTTAAAATAGTTTTCTTTTGTTAGTTGCTCATTATTATTCTTAGTAGTTTTCCTTTGCTTATTGTTGAACTAGTTTGCTTTGAATAGGGTTTTTGACTTGCTTTTCTTAGGACTATCCATCGATTCTTGGCCCAAAAGTACATAGGTTATCTAGTTTCAAGTTGCTTAGTAGGATTTTCTCATTAGATAGTTTTACTTGAGTAGATTAGCCTTAGATAGATACATTCATTAGTTAGACTATAATCCTACCAACCCTTCTACCTTTGGCATATATTTTTATACAACTCTAAGTTTACTTACCCCGGGTTGAAAATTTAATTGAGGGTTTTTAGTGCATATATAACACCCATCATTTTTGGTGCTGTTACCGGGGAGTTGTCTCAAGGTAAGAAGTAGTTAGGAATTAGATCATTTCTAGACCTTAGCATTAGTTTGGTGGTGGGGGAACTTTAAGACGAGAGGTAAGAACCTGTGCATCTGCTATAGCAGGTTTCCCCAAACCCAATGGTAGTTTTACTTTTTGTTTTTGTTTTCTTTCATGAATAGACCTAGAAACCAAATGGTAGCTTTTTGTTTTTGTTTTTTCTTTCTTTCATGAATAGGCCTAGAGACCCACAAGGTAGATACATTAAATCACAATCAAACCTTTCAACCAAGGTTCCTTCTAATCTCTTTGGGGGAAGGAACGCTCTTCTTATAAAATTTATAGACTGATACCGAAAAACAAGAGCTAGCTCAACTCAAAGAGCTAAAATAGTCTCTGAAGAGACTAATACATGGATCACTATAGAACAAGAAATTGAAGCATAAATCATATTAGGACAAGAGGCAAGACCACTTGAGTTTTCCATAGAACCAAACAATACAATCTTTGCTTTTACACCACCACCAGGGGACCATAACTTTAAAGATATCATAGACTTTGAACAGGTGAATCTTTTGTTTGGTAGTTCAGCCAATGTAATTATCTCTCAAATTGACACATAAACTCTGGCACCAGTAGTCTCAACCGGCTCGAGTAGAGTCCTAGATATCCAATCGATAGGAATACCTTTCCATCAAAGGGAAACCTTGTTTTCTTCAAAGGTAAAACCACCTAGGTACTCTCTTTTTGGAAACCAAGCCAATATGTATGATCAAGAGGACCATAACAATGTAAGACACGAGGATGAAGAAGAAACTGGAAACCAAACCGAAACTACCTTCGGGTTTCCGATTTTAGACACCACTCCAAATGTCAACATGAAGAATATTCCTCTCTCAGCATTGTCTACCTTTTACGGTAAAAACAGTGAAGATGCAGACACCTTCCTATTTGAATTTGACATCTTGTGTAGGAGCTACAAATATGTACAAGATGCCCAGAAATTAAAACTCTTTCCTGCCACTCTCAAAGACTCTACACTAAGATGGTTCATGGGGTTGGGAGAATCCAATATTAGGTCTTGGGAAGCCATGAAAGACATATTTCTTAAGAAGTACCAAGACTAATGCAAGACCAAAGAGTCTCGTAATGACATCTTTGAAATACAACAATTAGAAGATGAGACCCTCAAAGATTATATGGAAATATTTGGTTATATCTCCCAAAATTCAAAATACCATGACTTCCCAGAGGATGCAATTAGGGCTCTTTTCCTTAAGGGAATTTCAGAAGAATATCTAGAGATGATTAACCTGATGACATCAGGTGACATATCTCATAAACAATTTGTTGAAATATGTGAAATGTGTAAAAATTACTGAAGGAGTAGATCCAAAACAGGGAAGAATGTTTTGGACCCTTACAATAGAAACTTAAAACCAGTTAGTTTAGGTGGTATTACAAGAGTAGAGATAGGAAAATTTTTAGAGAAATTCAAGACAAATATCTTAAGCACAATAGGTTCCTAGTTGGACACCCTAAAAATAAAAAAGAAATAGGAGGAGGAGAATGCAACAATGAGCATATATTTCCCAAGATGCAGAAGGAAGCATTCCTCAAGGGAATGCCCATTAGATAACATTTCAGTTTGTGGCTTCTGTACAGAAGACCATGTGATTGAAAAATGTCCATCATTGCCCAGTTTGTTAGCCATCTATAGGAGTGGAGATCCTGTGGAGTCTTCTTAAGCACCTAGGAGGCCATGGCAGCCTAGGAATCAACCCACATACCTGGATCTATAGTCTCAAGTTCCACCCTATTATCAACAACAACAATGGAACTCACCAGGTTGGAAAACTTGGTCTACTCAATACCAACATCCTTGGATTCAATGATGGAGGGGAGGACACAACCAAGGAAACCCTTAATCTCCACCTATCCATATTTCAAACCATCATTATCCTTAGTTCCCACCGAACACTTCGCAAATTTTGCCAAGTTTTGTTCCACCACCTTTACCTCTTATCCCACAACAACAATCGCTACAATTTCAAAATCCAAGCTCCCTGAGACCGACACTATTAATGGCACAACCAGTGCCAAATCCTAATAATAATCCCCCTCAACCTCTTAACAATGTTGAGATGTAGGCCTTCCCGACATATGTTATTACTCTTGTTCCATTACAGAAAATTCAACTAAGATCGGGAAAAGTTCTAGATAGGCAGAGACCTTCAGTAGTCATCTAGGAAGAAGAAGAAGAAGAAACCATCAAACAACCCACAGATGACACTACGTGGGAAGATGTTATTATCCCAAAGAAACAAGAACCCAAGCTTCCCCAAAATGAACCTTTACAAATTGCAAAGGTCCCGCCTTATCCAGACCGATTGGTAATCGAGAAACCTACCACCTGACCGAAATTTGACATTTTGAATGAATTGAAAAATATTTGTTTCAATATTCCCCTACTTCAAGCTATTAAAGACATTACAATATACAATAAGATAGTCAAATAATTGTGTATTAAGAATCTAGGTAGAAAGAAAAAGGACCTTCCTACAATACACTTGGTAGGAGGACTTTCTGAATACATATAAGAGCAGCCAAAACTAGGAAAATATGGGAACCCAAGAAACCCCATAGTGGCCATAAATATTAATGAGGTATCCATTGGGAACACTCTCATAGATCTAGGAGCATACATCAATGTTATGACCGCTACTATTTTGGAACAATTACAGTTACAACCTCTTCTTCGGCCTACCCCAACCATTTTGGAATTAGAAGATAAAACTAGGGTTATACCTGAAGGAATTTTAGATGATATCATGGTTAATTTAGCCTCATGGGAGTACCCAGTAGATTTTCTTGTCATTCATTCAAAGGATCTTGCCAAAGGCCATCCTGTCATTTTGGGAAGACCTTGGCTAGCCACAACCAATGCATTTATTGGTTGTAGAGAAGGAGAAATGACCATCTCAAATGGTCTCTCTATCCAGAAGCTCACCATTTACCCTCCATCTCAACCTATTATGGAGAATCTATGGTGGATTGAATGTCCATATGAGAATGAGGACTGGGAAGAACCCGTATTGTCAAGTGACCATGCAAGGGAACTTCAAGAGCACACAACAAAAAATGTGCTAAACCAGTTCATTTCTACTATCACATGTGTGGATTTTCCACAGTCTTTTCCCCAATTTGAGTACATGTTTGGGGAATAATTTCAAGAACAATTGGACCCATCAATTTTGTTTTTGACATATTTTATTTTCGAAATAGATGAGTCGTCCATGTCTTATACTATGCCCTACGAGATTAGTCCAGGGAAATTTTTACATATAAACTTTGGGCTAGATACAGACCAACAAAAACAGTTAGTAGATATCCTTAAAGCATAATCGAGACCATTTTCCTAGGAATACATTGACATGAAGGGTATACACCCTAACGCATGTATCCATCACATTTATAACCAGGGGGAAGTAACACCTGTTAGGCAATCCCAGAGAAGGATGAACCTGACACTCAAAGATATAGTCAAGGAGGAGATTCAAAAGTTGTTAAATGTCGGATTCATATATCCCATCTCCAACAGTAAGTGGGTATCCCTGCTTGTAGTGGTTCGAAAGAAAGTGACTGGGAAATGGAGAATTTTTATTTTATTTCTGGGAACTCAACAAAGCCACTCCAAAAGACTACTTTCCTCTTCCTTTCATTGACCAAGTTATAGATACCTTGTCTGAAAAGAAGTATTTATCCTTTCTAGATGGGTACAATGAATACAATTAGATTCTTATAGCACCCGAGGACTAAGACAAGACAACCTTTATTTGTCCTTGGGGCACCTATGCCTATAGGGTATTACCATTCAGATTGTGTAATGCTCCTGCCACATTTCAATGAGTAGTATTAGGGATATTTTCAGATCTTATTCATGATTGTGTGGAGGTCTACATGGATGAATTCACAGTCTATGGAAACACCTACTAGGAAGCCTTAGACAACTTAGAAAAATTCCTCATCAGATGCTAGGAAATGAACCTATCTCTAAGCCATGAAAAATGCAAAATATTGTTAACTGAGGGAGTGGTTCTAGGACATCATGTTTCATCTGAAGGGATAAAATTCGATCCTGCAAAGATTGAGGTCATTGTTAGACTAAAACCCCCCAAGACTCATAAAGAGGTGAGAATATTTCTTGGACATGCCGGATATTACCGACGGTTTATTGAAAATTTTACAAATATTGCTGCACCTATGTTCAGATTATTAATAAAAGATGTTGACTTTTTTTGGAATAAGTAGTGTCAAACTGCCTATTGGAGGTGCCTTTGTTTTTTAGCCCGTCTTTAATTTCATGTCTTAATGCTTGAAATCGAAAGATGGTTTTTGTATTTTCCTTCTGTGGTTTCAAAATCTCTGAAGTCTTATCACACGAGCGGCGATAGTTATCGTACTCTCAAGGCGAGTTCTACTTTTTGTCAAATATTTCCCCCCCTTTGTTTTACCTCAGGATTTCATATGTCAAATGTTATAGATCACATAGTTCACAAGTCTCGAACAACGAAATGGTGAAACCGTTTTAAAAATTTACCCAGGTCAGTAATGAGAGTAAAATTTCCCTAAATTACAGTTAAGCATCATCGGGGTTTCGCGTCTCGGCGTTTACTAAATTCAAAATTCTTACTGTCGTAACCTCGATAGCCAAAACCAAAAATTTCTTGTTTTAGTAACCCGCATTAAGGTTAAAGGTAAAAGCTTAGTCGTAGTTAAGTTCATCGAAAATTCACAACTCGACGTATTTTCTTTTAAAAAGATACACTGTCAAAACCTTGAGTCGCGAAGTCGCGATAAAGGATGAACATAATTAATTAAACACTTAATCTGATTTTATCCTCCCTTGTAATTAAAACATACCATCGCGATATCGCGGTTTTGTAACTCGGCATACAAACTTCCCGGAAGCTATACCTTCGAAGCTCCGAGTCGCGAAATTGCGATATAAATAATCATGTAATTAATTAAGTGCCTAATCACAATTACGTTTTTATTAACCAAAGTCAATCATCGCAATTTTGGATGTTAGAGGTTCAAAGGGTTAAAGAAAAGATTCCTGATGCAACGAGTACCGAAAGATTAATTAACTTTGGTGAAACCTGATTAATTGAGCTAAGCCAGTATTTCCTGTGATTTGATGCATGCACAGTTTATGAGAAAGTCTTAATTCTTCCTTACGCCAACTGACATTTCAAACCACCAAAATTTATGGCATTAATTAGAAACAAGGCAAATCGACAAGTAAAGATTGGGTATTTCTAAATATATATTTAAGCATGATTTGACCGATTTGTTCTTAAAAAGTACCAAGTTTTCAAATATATAGAGCTGTTATTCGTTATAACAAATTCATTTCTATATTACGCAGAGCACACTTTTCTCAACGAACTAATTTCTGTATGTATACATATTTTTATCGCAGAAGAGCTAAAGCAGGATCTCCCGTCATGGCCCCGTGAAAAGCATCTAAAGCCAACGTTGAGGTTTCGGGACAAGGTTCAGACAACATTGCTGATACTTCACTTCAAAGTGTCGACTCTGTCCCAAATTGGTCATTTGTTTCTGATCTTCTACAGGCTGAATTAGTGGATTATTATGATGATTCCAGTGACAATGAAAAAGATGATATAACCACCAAATATAAGATCATCATCCAATCTGGAATGCATAAAGTAGCGTCTAGGCCATGACTGCTCCCTTACTATGATATGGTCCGGTGGGCATTAGACCATGTGGACATACCAACCAGAACCATCATCAATGAGCAGAAGGTCACCATCGAGACTTTCAAACCTGAACAATTGCAGGCTATGTACAAGTTGCCTACCGTGTCAGACCTTACATACGGTGCCAAATTCTTGGATAAGTTCAAATAGAAGGAATGTGTGCATTATGAAAAGACTATGTCCATCTTAATCAAAGATTGGGTTTCTCACCTTGCGAAGTTCAGGGCAGACAATAATGGTATATATTCAATAGCTTCCTTGAAACCACAGTTCAAGTATATAGCTATGATGACCTGCAGATTATATGGGAGAGAGGACACCTCACATTTATTTCTTCAATGTGTGCCTCTAATACATCAAGTCGTCGAAGGTTTTTCCTTCGACTGGGCAAAAATGATGTCTGATAGCTTGACCAGTCGAGTTACAGAGTATCGGGCACAGAAAGAGAGCGAAAATATTTCTTCATTTTTTATGTTCGCATACATTATGGACGTCGTGTGATTTCTAACACCCTTTCCCTTAATGAGATGGAGTTGGACTCCACCAGAGGCTGAGCCCATCCATGTCTATCATTCAAAATTGTGGGAAAACAAAGTGGCAGATTTCATATATGAAATCTTTAACTGGGTGATGGTACCACTGCATGTCACTATTTTCGGCCACCTGCCACCCAGAATCTCAGACAGTATAGTGATGAATTTGAGCAGTATAGCTAACTGGTATGTAGAGGACGAATTCTCATATATAAGAGTTTTTGGGGCTTCTGTTCCCCCACATGCATTGCCATTATTCATCCCCGATAAGCTGGCTTGTCGTGAGGTTGCTAGACAAACAGTAATCGGTGGCATAAGCAAGGAGCTTAAGGGATATTCAAAGAAGGTATGGCCACCTTTTTCTGTTCATTTAAATTCATATTCTTTGCTAGATTTTGGGCATGCTAAAGCTGAGGCAGTAGCCCTGGAAGACCTAAAATTGGTTCTTATTGAATTCAAGAAGCACGATCCACAAAGGGTCGTAAGTAATCATTTGGCCAGTTGTGGACTGAAAAGGTTCGAACACGAAAATTTTACCTCGGATGACATTTTTCGAGGTGCAAGATCTTATGCCGAGATTTTATCTTGGATACAAACCCTGGCACCTGAAGAGAGGGCCAATGTTCTGAAATTCCAAGAACACCGACATAGTTGTCTTCCCGCAGTATTGTGGCGCGAGAATTCGAGTACAACGGAGGTGAAACAAAAAGATGTTGAAGGCTCCAAGGATGCGACACCTAGCCAAGAAAAACACCAGGATGGGGAAGAGAAAAATAAGAGTCCGAAAATAGAGATAAAGACTCCCGACCCGCTGAAAAAGAAGACTCCAGTTACTACTCTGGAGTAAATATCTAAGCAAATCGGAGATCCCATCGCTTCCATTACTCCCTTGCAGTCAACTCAGGGAAATATTGATGCAGGGTGGATTTTAAATGAAGAATTGAGACCTATAAGGGTGGAAGATCTCCCTCCAAATGAGTTCTTCTTTGATAAGAAGAGAAAGGTTGTGGTAAAGAGAGAATTCTATCAGGAAGGGGAATCAACAACCAAGAATTACAAAGTATTGATTGATACGAAAGACAAGAAGAATGAACAGTTCACAACACAAATAGCCGGGACATTAGGGGCATATGCCACAATGAACCAATTTTCAGTCAGGGTTTTGAAAAACCAGCTGAAGCGAAAAAATTGCCTCATCAAAACCCTAGAAGCTAGACTAGCCACAACAGAGGAGGCTGCCAAGGACCAGGCGAGTGTAGGGATAGAACAAGCAAGTTTGGCCAATAAAAGTGAGATAGAGCTACTCAAGACTAAGCTCGAACAAGCAGAGCTAGTGGTTCAGAATGGTCAGATACAAAAGGGCCAATGAAAAGACTTGATCTAACAGCTACAGGCTAGAGTGGAAATCGCTGAAAGTAAAGTTATAAATATTGGGATGTTCCAGTCCTAGGCGATGGAGATTTAGAGCAGAGTTTCTACGGCCCAATGAAATTTACTCGCCAAGGTAGAGGTGATTCGGGACAACTGATTACTTGTTAATCAAGTTTTGGAAAATTTATCTGTCAGAGAAAGAGAAGTTGGAGCAGCTTGGGTCACTTTTCAAGAGGCTGTAATAGCTATGAACAACAAGGAATCAAGAAGTACTCCCAGGTTTTCCATTTCGGAGTAGACCAGAGGAAATATTTTATTAAAAGAATGGGAGCACAGTATCTTAGAAGGTAAGTTGCAAGCCAAGAAGGTAACGAAATATTTAGAAGAGGATTTTGGTTCTATAGATGGTAATTTGTTAGGCATTGATAGCGAAGGTAATTCCGAGGCATTAAGTCAAATGAATATAGCGAAAATCTCACTTGATTTAAATGAAAAAGAGGAAAGAGATTCGGCCAAGATCTCACAAGTGACTATGGCAGACATAGTTCAAATAGATAAATGTATAATTAAACCAAGTGTACAATTCTGCGCTCTCGACATCATAGACAGATAGATGGAAGAAAGGTTACTGCAATTAGCCTGAGATTGTTACTCTTTTGAAGCCAATTGTCAAGCAGAACTGTCAAGGTTGATATCTCGGCTGGTGGAAAGATGTGTCACTTGTACCGAACATGCACGAGGACAAGCTTCTGGCACCAAATAAAGACAAAGATGAAGAAATGGAACGATTTCTCTCCTCCTTATCATAACTGAAAATTTTGCAATGATTGAGATTACATCTTATGTAAAAATGTATAAATATACCATAGAAAGAAAGAAAAGAGGTTGGACCTTTTTGTGTCGATTGTAATAGAGGTTTTCCATTTTGAGAGTTAAAATAAAGAAAATCCGAAGATTCTCAATTCTGTCACGACTGTGTTATGAGTTTGTTTCCTTGTATCTCATTTTTCGTTTCATTTCATATTTGTATCTGATGAATGATTCGCTATAATTTAGTACAAACTCTACTATAGTGAATGAATTTTGGTTTTCTATATTGTTTACTATTTTTCCTCTGTACCAGCTATCAAAAGGTATAAGACCAATCAACACTTTTAGAATTCTATATATATTTTATGCTTCATCTGGTTATTTCTTTACATTTTTATTCTTCTATTTATATGTGAGATTCTCCCTTGATAGGAGCCTTACTCGATAGACAGATTAATGTTTTCTCCCACCTCATACATTTTTATTAAAGTATAACTCAGTTACGGGAAAGGGCCTTTGGTTTGCACCCCTTTTTCTCTCCTGAAACTGTAAACTCTCTTTTATACGACCAAAATTGAGACAACACTTAAATTCCCCCTGAGGTTTTCTTATATTACTGTTCCTCCATGACTGTCCCTGTAACAAGACAACCTAATATCGAAATCAGACTATTAGATCAAACACATATTGCCTTAAACCTTTTTGATACTATTCTTAAAACAGCCACTACCCAGGTTGAACTCGAACGTTCATGGGCAACGATTGAACGAGATATAAACATCCAAGAACAGTTGGAAGCTAGACAACGCCAACATAGAAATCATCCCTAGTTTCCCTTGCCGAAGGTTGACATTTCTTCCTTCTCCACCCTTTACTCACTTTCAGATGCCTAGACACTGTACTTCTAATCCTTAAGTACAGACTCTAGAACAACACTGGCTTTGAAACCCTGGAAGCTAAGATATCTGTGGCACCAGTTCTTAGAGGGCCCAATTGGACTCTCCCATTTCATATATCCACTGATGCCTCTGACACTGAAATAGGAGGGGTATTAGGGAAGAAAGAGGACCAATAGTCCTATGCCATTTATTTTGTAATAAAGACCTTGTCCCCTACCGAGTTAAACTACATAGTCATCAAGAAGGAATTCTTGGCAATTGTTCATGCTATCAACAAATTTCATCATTACTTTACAGGTTATGAAGTATTTGTACACACCAACCATTCCGCCATTAGATTCCTCATGAACAAACCTATAACTAATGGTCAAGTTACTAGGTGGCTCTTGTTATTGTAAGAATTTAATATCACTATGCTTGATCGACCTGGAAAGGATAATGTAGTAGCTAACTTTCTTTCCCCAATAAAAAATGAGGATGATGATATCCCTGTAGATGATAGTTTCCTAGACGAGCACCTCTTTTCCCTTTCTGTCAATACCCCATGGTTTGCATATATGGAAAACTATCTAGCCACTTGGAAGTTACCGTCTCATTTGTCACCTCATGAAAAGCGGAAAGTTATTACACAAAGTAATAATTACTCTTGGGTTGGTCATGATATTTTTCGCACAGGTCCTAATTTGATTATTCATAGATGTGTCCGAGAGGATGAGGTACTTGATATACTATGAAGCTGTCATGATGGACCCTGTGGTGGCCATTTTTCTGACAAACATACAACATATAAGGTGTTACATTTGGGTTACTATTGGCCTAGCATTTTCAAAGATGCTGCCAAGTATGTGAGATGTTTTGATAGTTGCCAAAGGATAGGAAGACCTACGTCATCTAAAAAAATTCCTTTGCAGGCCCAAGTTATGATAGAACCCTTCAAAAAATTAGGCCCTTGACTTTGTAGGACCAATTTCACCCATGTCCCATAGGAAGAACTATATTTTGGTTTGTACAGACTATGTCACCAAATGGGTAGAGGAAAAAGTCCTATTCAGGGCTACATAGATGTATGTTGTCGAATTTATCTATGAATACATATTTACCTGCTTCGGTGTCCCTTGTGAAATTGTTACCGACCAAGGCACTCAATTTAATTCCAATATGATGAAAGAGCTAACAGAGAAATATGGGATTAAACACCGTAAATATTCTCCATACCACCCACAAGCTAGTGGTCAGGTAGAATCCAAAAACAAAGTTTTGGAAGCCATCTTGACCAAGACTATTCAGTTACATCACTAGGATTGGGCTGATAGGATCCTAGATTCTTTGTGGGCATATCAGACTACTTGGAAGAATACCACTGGGCATACCCCTTATGAGCTAATGTACGGGAAACGAGTACTTTTACCTATATAATTCCAAGTAAGGACCTTCTGTATTGTTGTAGAATTAGGATTGAACCTGGATGAGGCTCAAAATCAATGAGCCCTACAACTAAATGAGTTGGATGAAATCATGCAAGATGCCATCCAACATATGATATTAGTCCAAAACCAGAGGAGCAAGTGGCATGACAAGTTTATTAAGAAGAAGCACTTCCATCCTGGTGATTGGGCCTTTTTGTTTGATTCCCGATTCAAAACCTTCAAAGGCAAAATTACCACCCACTGGTTGGGCCTTTATGAGGTAGACACTGTATATGACAATGGAGTTGTAAAAATTAAAAAAATTAACGATGGACAAGTCTCCTTTGTGGTAAATGGACACCAACTTAAGTTTTATCATAAGACCATTTCTAGAGAGGATTTTATATAGGTCATGTCAACTAACAAGGCATTGGCCTTAGTAGTTGGGGAAGTCCCCCCTTGTTCTTGATTTTTATTTATTTATTTATTTCAGAATTTCCTACTGTACATATGTAAATAGTTTTTGAATTTTGTTAATAAGGCAATTCTAGATATTTCTGTAAGTATTTATTTCACTAGGAGTACACAGTTTCAAGGATCCTTATTCAAAACATTATTACACTTGAATTTTTTGTTTGCTAAAGCATCAAATGAATATTGACTTACTATAGTTAGCCATATTTTTGCTAACATTCTCATTTTTTGAGGCATTCTAAAGTAGTTTCTCTTGAAACTCTTCACCACTGTATAAGGAAGTGATACCGTAACTATCAAGCCTAGAGGTTTCTCGTACAGTTTTCCAAGAAACTTGAGTTAGTGAGTCAAGTGTCTTTATCAAAGAGTAACAAGGAGGTCTAATTAACGATTAGTCATGGAAACATCACAATAACTACAAAGTAACAAAGTAAGTTGAGCCTAGAGATACCTTTCTGTTTGTTCTCAATGGTACCATCCACTGCACACTAAATAGCTTGATTATATCATATCTTTAGATAGGCCACATTCGCTTAAGTACCCCTTACATCGAGATAATCACTAAGTAATATAATAGAAAGTCATCCTCTAATATAAATACCATCCCAATTGAAGAAAAAAGGAAAGAAAAAGTTGTTTTCAGAGTTGTTCCCCCATCTTCCCGCATAAGCAATCTTATCCTAAAATATTAAAAGATGGAGGGCCAGTCTCTGAGGGTTTAAAAGGCTAACCCGTCGGGATACTAAACAGGTCTGCTGGCAGTGGGTATTAGCCCGTGGTATGACTAGGTAAACCCATCGGAGTACTAAACAGGCTTGCTGGAAATGCAACATTATACCTAGCGAGGATGATAATATGACAAAAATAAATAATAAATTTAAACTTGTCCTGATGTATGACATTACTTGCAGACAAAGATGACATGAAATATGTGTGGTTAAGATAAGGTTAATGAATCTCATACACTTTCCAATGGGAAATAACTCTAAGACTATCTTGAAAATCTCTTGCCTACCTCTTCTTATCTATATATAGGATCTATTATCCTATAGGTGGGGCCATCTTCTAACTGTCTTGTCAGACCAGGTTGTGAAATTTTATGTTTACACTTGACATACTATAAATCTTCAGCTATTGGGGGATACTGACTGGTTTCCTATACTTTTGATTGTGAGGTGTCACAATACTTAGGTGTGGGGGAGGGGTTCATGAGCTGGCAAATGATCATTTCCTAGAGAAGTAGATCTTTGCAAGATTTTTTGTATTATTTATATGATACAGGTTATTACATTGATAGTCATGTTATTTTTGAAATTCTTAACTCCTATGTGCTATAAATTACTGAACACATACTTAACAGACCATTCTTTACCGGTTTATCATTTCATTACAAGCTGCATATTGTAGGTTTGAAAATACATTTTTATGCTTGCTATAACCTGTTCATTGTAGGTTTTTGACATTATATGTCATATGCAAGACGATTGAGTGAGCATGGAGCACTCTTCCTCTGCTCATTTACCATTGTGATTGTCAAAAACACTTCAAATTTGCAGGCTATCCATTATAAGAGGTGAAAATGCACTTACCATAGAGGTACTGGATGAAGTATCATATGAAGTGTCATATGAGATGTCGTTTGAGGTGCCGAATAAAGAGCCATATGAATTGCATACCAGTAATTGTCCTATATTCCAGGTAACTGGAAATAAATTACATTCAATTCAATTGAATTAGTTGTAGACATTGATTAAAGATGCTTCATATGTTTATGATCAAATGTACAAGTCAAAAGACTTGGACATTGATCTAACCACACATCATTACATTGCTCTAAAAATGGGCCTTTGAATTCGAAAATTCCCACACATGGCAGCTCGTGTGCACATGTGGGTAACATACTCCACTATAGATGCATTCAAAATTGGGATGGGCACTCTATTATCTCGTTTGCCCTTGCCATTTTCTCTCCCCTGCGTTAAGAAATTGCACCCAACCTCTGCTAATTCGTTCCCTGTCCAAATCATGTTCAACCTGTGCCCAATTCATGCCACTATTTGGCATGATCACGCCCTTGCTTGGTAAAATTTTCCACTGTCACAATTCCTAAGAGATACGAAACCTCCTCCTATGCAGACTTGTTTTCCATTCCCGAATTTGCACAATGCAAAGTAGTGTTTTTGCGCGTAGGCTGGGGGCCATTTTTGTCTAGCTTGCAGGGCCATGATGATGACCTCTCCATGCAATTCGCCCTTGGTTTCGATGGGAAGACAACACATGTAGGGTCTCTGTCCTTTGAAGTTTCAGAAGAGTCCATTGCTGCATCTACAAAGCTCCCAAGAATGGGAGATACATGGTTCAAAAACCACCAATTTCCGCACTCAAGTTATAATAGGGTGTTTCAGCCCGAATTCGAGAGCATTTCAGGAGAAAAAGGGTATGCTAAGGAGTGGATAAAGGCATAATTGATTAACCCCCTCATCATCATCACAAGGTTAATTACATGTGAAGGTAGATACTCTACTTTCAAAGCTTGTCATTTTAGATTGCTGGCTCATTTTCTGTTCAACTAAACCTTGAACTTCCCCTTCTATTTTCTCAAAAGCTTGGAAAATATGTCCTCTCAAGTGAGGAAAAATGTGACTAACCCCCAGAATAGTTTGTTCCACCATGGCTTGATCAAACTCCTTGTTCTTGCCGAACTAGAGAGACAGGGGCAAAATTGCGATGCTTTTATCTACCAATTTGCAAACCCTCACTTGATAGTTAAGACCGGAAAAAATCCACTTAGCCTAAAAATTATCTCTCCATCCAAGCCTCACTCTCCAAGAACTCCAAACACCTTTGCACAAACCCTCTCTTTTCTAGAACAATACCAAAATCTTGTTGATATCCCTAATTCTTCATTGGGTAAAAAGACCAAGAGAAAAGACCAAAAGAAGCCTATTGTTGACCCCCCAATGCCTTCACTCTCTCTTGATCCTACACCTAAAAAGCTCCAAGAAGTAATGCAACAAGACTTTCCCATCATTCCCATAGACAAGAGGGGAGCCAATTGATTTGGTAAAGGAATTTTTTGAAAGAGTGCCCAAAGCACAAGAACCAAGCCGTATGCAAAACCTCCACCTGCTTCAGATCCTATCCAAGTATCCCTCGACCTTGAGATCCCTCATAAGAAACCCAGGGAAGTTTATGCGGATGGATTAGAGCCACTAAGGAAAAAAAAATCAGAACCTACCTCACCTTATCGATCCCCCATCACTCCTACTTCACCCATGCCCAATCTGGATCCTAAAACTGATAGATTTTCCACATCCCTCAAAGGATCTAAGACTTCCTCAGAGATCACCGATTCTTCCCCAACCATAGAGGAACTACAAAAGGGAAACCATCAAATTCTCCAACAGTTGGAGGAAAGGAAGACAATAGATACACACCTTCATCATGAAAATGCAGTCCTTCAAATGAAGGTTAACTCTCTTCAATGATTGGTCAATGAGATGACCAAATCTAACCGCAGCCTTAGATCACAGCTGAAGCAACACAAGAGGCACAAGGTTAAGTTCTCACAATAAGAAGGAGAGGCTTCCAAAGCTGATCCTCCTCAACAAGCTTAGTTCCGAGGGGTAACTTCTTTTTGTTTGCAGTGGGACCTGCAAAATCGTAAGTGTGGGGGTAATTTTGGGCCCAAGATATGATCACTTTTATGACGGTTATTATACACTTTTACCGCATGTACATATGTGTTTTTCATATTTTAAAGGAGCTTTTTGAAGAATTTTGTGATAAAACAGTATGATCGACATAAGGTACATGTGATTCATGTTTAATGATTGTATTACATATAATTCATCATGTTTTATGACTACTAAGATCTAATTCACATTTTTCTGGTGTTATGGGGAAAAAATGCACCATGTTTCTGCTTCCGACATTTGATCCGACACTCCTTCTAGTACTCGTTTTGGCACTTGATCTGACACTCTGTCCAACACTGCGTATTGCACAAAAAAACAGGGTGACTTGGAGGTTATGGTATTGGCATCCAGTGATGGGAAAATCAAGCACGTGAGTTTTGTTCATGCTTGCCTCCTCCAACTACTGAGCTCCCGGCAACTCAGTTTCAGTTGCTCAAGAGGGCGATTATTGCCTTGCTCTATTTTATCAGTTAGGGCATCATTTATTGTAATTTTCTGAAATTAGAAGTGGTTCGACCCTCCTGTGGTCGACCACTTGGTCTGTAAATGTTATAAATACCACTGAGGTGGTTAGATGATTGTTAAGTAGCATAAGCATTAGAATTTCCAGTTTGATAGACAAAAAAATGATTTTACTCTATTTTGAGTTTTTACATTGCCAAATTATGCCAAAACTGCGTTTTTGAGCTTTTATGGTGAATTCGATTTGTTGAGTTAATGGTTTTCTTTTAGAGAGTGATCATGACTTTCTGGGGGGCCCACCAGAAGTTTGGTAACTGTCTTCGTGTTTGTTTATGCATTTCATAATTTAATTGTTCTCTTTATTGTCTGTACATGCATATTTTTATTGTGTTAACTAGTTTGTTGTAGTTTAATTGTTTTGATTCTCTTTTGCAGGTTAGAATGATGAGATGTGTTAGCATGCATTATTCTTATAGATTAGGAACATACTTGCAAGTCTCTATACTAACTTCGTGTGCAATTAGATGTTATATTATGCTTTCTTTTATGATTTTATAGTCAAGTTTAAAACAAAGTTTTCATTAGAATAAAATATAATTTTTATTTGGGTTCTCTTCAACAAGGATTTGATGGATAGATAGAATTAATTCCAGTTTTTAATTATAGCTTTCTTATTTCAGTTTTATATAGATCTCGTTTAATTAGTTGTTGGTTAATGTAGATTGTTAGTTTACTTTTCAATATCATAGTTTAATTTCTGTTTTTAATCATTTTCTTATTGCAGTTTGAATTGTTAGAATAGACATAGCATAGTTTCATTTATGTAATTTCCTTTCCTAGAAGTAAGTTGCAATTATATTTCTTAGTTAATGGTTGAATCTAGTTGCTCTTTATTATTCTTAGTAGTTTGCCTTTGCTTATTGTTGAACTAGTTTTCTTTTAATAGGGTTTTTGACTTGTTTTTCTTAGGACTATCCATCGATCCTTGGCCCAAAAGTACTTAGGTTACCTAGTTTCAAGTTGCTTAGTAGGATTTGCTCATTAGATAGTTTTGCTTGAGTAGATTATCCTTAGATAGCTACCTTCATTAGTTAGAATATACTCCTACCAACCCTTCTACCTTTGGCATATATTTTTCTACAACTCTATGTTTACTTACCCCAGGTTGACAATTTAATTGAGGGTTTTTAGTGTGTTTTCAATGCATATAGAGCACCCATCATGGGGGTTGGCACCAACCAACATCGCCAATTTTTTTTTTTTTTTTTTTTGGTTGTTGGCTCTTATTGGGCATTTTCCCATTGCCATGTTGAAGCCCATGACTGGGCTGCGTGGCGACCTCCCATTGGGCCACGTCACAACTCCTGTACTGTCAATGCCACATCATCCCTCCTGCTCCATCAACTTTACACAGCATTTGATAGGTGGATTTATGGTCTGCCATGTATCTGTATGGACTGCCATGTGGCACCTTCTCATTGGTCCATGGATTTGATCGAAAAATTCCAAATATGAGTGACACGTGGAAACCCATGGTGTTGCCACATCATCATAAAACATTTCACTCTCTGCGTGTGCCATGTACCCTATATGGATGATGACATCATCTGTACTAATGCTGATGTCAGCAGTATGGATGCTGACTTATCCCTGTTGATTGAGATATTTTGACCAAAACTTTGACATTGAATATATTTCGATTCGTAACTCCACTTGACGAGCCATTTACGCCATTGTAAATATTGTGACACACTCTTTGCGATGATGCCAATTTCACTGAGTTTTGAGGAATTTGAATATTTTCCCTTTCTCTATCTGCTAAGGCCATTCTGAGCTTCTTGAGTTGCTTCTATGAATTCTGAGTTATCCTTAGTCTCCTCTAGATCCTTTTTGGATCACGCATTCCCACTGAGATATTTTTGCACCACCAAAATCTTTAATCAATAAAGAGATAAGTGAGGGAAGAGTTCCCTCACCGTGTCCTTCTCAATCCACTTTTCCTTACTTGGAAGTGTGCCCTTTAATCCCACTCGAATATAATCAACATCACACCTGCATGAAGTCCCCATCCTTCTGTCCAAGATGATATCTTCATTCAAATTGTCCAAGTACTTAGGAGAAAACTCATCAAATGAAGGTATTGAAACTTCCTCACCCTGATCCATGACCATGGGAGGCTTAAAAAGTTTCAAGTTTTCTACAATGACAACTGAGTAGATCTGCATATAATGTGGAAGATCTAGACGAAAATCATTGGTACCACTTTTCTCCAAAATAGTGAAGGGTCCATAACGGATGGGCTTGAGTTTCTTGCCTTCACCCTTCAATCTCTTCTTTCTGATGTGAAGCAATAACTGGTCTCCAACCTAGAACTAATGATCAACCCTGTGTTTGTCATGCCAAGCTTTATATCGTGCTTGAATTTTCTCCAACTGTTTCCTGACTGTTTAGTGTACCCGTTGGATCCTCTGAATGAACTTGCAGGACCTATATTCATTTATTTCTTCATTTGAATCGACATCTCTCCCATACATCAAGTTTAAAGGAACCTTATGAAAATACCCAAAACATGTCTCGAAAGGCAAACACAGAGTGGAGGAATGTAAGGCTCGATTGTAAGCATGTTGTACATAGGGTATCTGCTCATCCCATAACTTGGGTTGCTTGTTGCAGTAGCCTCGAAGCAAAGGTACCACTATTCAATTAACAACCTCTGTTTGTCCATCGGTCTGTGGATGGAAAACAATTCTCCTCTTCAACTTGGTGTTTGTCATTCTCCACAAGCTTGTCCAAAAATCCCCAAGGAATCGAGTATCTCGATCTGAGATAATGGATGTGGGTAACCCAAAGTGAACCCAAACATATTGGAAGAAGAGATTAGCAGTCTACTTAGCAGTGATCTTCTTTTTACATGGTATCAAGATACACATCTTTCTAAACCTATCCAATACAACATACAACTAGTCATGACCCCTTTTCAACATTGGTAAACCCCCTACAAAATCCATGGAGATACTTTCCCATCGATGGGATGGAACAGGAAGTGGTGGGTATAGCCCCAATTTTCTATTAGTGGGCTTACAAGTAGAACAAATCACACACCCCTTTAGATATTTAGTTACAATTTCTTTCATCTAATACTAGTAACAAAACCTCTACAGATGAGCCATAGTTTTTACTACCCCAAAATACCCAGACACAAGAGAAGTCTGAGCTTCTCGTATTACATGGACTCGTTCACTTGTAGGAATACATAACTTTTCAATATGGTAGAGAATCCATAGAGTTTTTTTCCCTGTGCACCATGGGTTAGCTTCTCAAATACTTCTTTAAAATATTCATCAATGGCATATTGTTCCACATAAAGAAGAATTCTTCAAAATAATAGAAGCAACAATAAGAGGTCTAGAAATCATATCAGCTACCTTGTTACTTGTACCCTTTTTGTATTTGATTACCAAATGAAATTGTTGAAGAAAACCCATCCACCTGTAATGTCGAGATTGTTGCAGCTTGGTTTGTGCTTGGAGATACTGTAAGGGTTGATGATCTGCATGTATGATTGTTTCCTTCCTTAACAAGTAGTGCTTCCATTTCATTATGCTTTGAACTAATGCATACAACTCTTTATCATATGTATGATAGATAACAACAATTTGGTTAAAATTTTTAGAGTGGTAACATATAGGCTTACGAGATTGCATCAATACTACACCCATGGTGTATCCACTGGCATTTGTATCGATCTCGAAAGAATGTTGAATATTCGACAATGCTAATATTGGTGCGGCATTGATATTTTCCTTCAAAGTGTCAAAATATTTTTATTTCTTTCCTCCCCCCTGAAAAGTGTTCTTCACACTAGTTAAGGCATGTAAAGGGGATGCAATAAAATAGAAGTTTGAAATGAATCTCCTCCAGTACTAGACTGCACCTAAGAATCTTAGCATTTCAGTTGCATTTTTGGGCTTAGGCCAATTTACAATTATATCAATCTAGGAAGGATCAATTTTCAATTGTCCTCCTCCTACAATATGACCTAAGTACACAAGTGAAGTCTTTCCAAATTCACATTTGGACAATTTTACATACAACTTTCCATTTTCAAAGTATCCAATACTTACTTTACATGCCTTACATGTTCATCCCAAGTCCCACTGAATATAAGAATGTCGTCTAAATATACAATAACAAAATCATATAGAAATGGCATGAATACATCATTCATTACACGCATGAAGGTTGCCGGAGCATTACAAATCCAAAACAACATAACTAACCACTCAAACAATCCATGTTTGGTTTTAAAGGCAATTTTCCATGCATCCTGTTCTACAACCATGATATGATGGTATCCACTGTATAAATCCAACTTAGTGAAATAAACAACATTCTTTAATTGATCGAGTAAATCATCTATATGAGGAAGAGGGTATCGATTTTTTACCGTGATTTTGTTTAAGGCTCGGTAATCGACACACATTCACCATGTGCCATTCTTCTTTGGCACCATCATGATCAAAGAACCACAAGGAGATGAGCTAGGCCTGATGACCCCTTGATCCAATAAGTCTTGTAACTTCTTTTTGATCTCTTCCATCTCTACAACTGACATCATGTACATGCCCACATTAGGAAGAGGGGAATCCTGCTAAAAATGTATTTCATGTTAGATTTCCCTCTTAAGAGGTAATCTGTTTGGTTCCTAGAAAATATCATCATACTTATAAACAATATCAATTAATTCTTTCTTATGAGAAGGATCACATCCTTGGAAGGCGTTAGATATTTCGACACCATTTTCCCTTACGACCATGAGTACATATCTCTTATTAGTGTTTATGAATCTCTTCATTTGTTCTATGCTAACAAGTGTTGTGTTTATGCTCATGCTGTGGGCTCTGACAATATATTCCACTCCCCCTTTAGTAAGGTGATATTTGTTGGATTACTGAGAGGGGGGGGTGAATCAGTAATAGAGCAATTTAATCCCTTTTAACCATATAATCCAAGTGCTATATCAATGAATCATTATTATCCAATAACTGAAGAGTAAATAAGCAATGAACAAATGAACAATCATACACATACACAATACACCAGTGTTTTACGTGGAAACCCAAATCGGGAAAAAACCACGAAATGCTTTTTCTTATATGTCTTGAAGAATTACATTCATTGGAAGCACCAACTTCCTTTGTTTTCCAGCTGCAACTGGAAGGAGGCTCCAACCCCCTAGTTTCTCAGGCTACAACTTGAGGGAAGCTCCAACTCCTCAAATCTCTGGCTACAACTAGAAAGAGGCTACAACCCCCAATGTTCTCCAGCTACAACCGGAAGGTGGCTACAACCACCTGTCCTTGCCCCGTCCTGCCACCCTGAAGTAGAAGTAGAATGATGGAACCACTGTCACACTATCACTATGAGATATACCGCTGTAAACCTGTACCAATAAATCTGAACCATGCATCAACCATGCATCAACTTGTAATCAACCTGTACCATAAACAAGTGCATCAACCATGCACCATCCTGTAATCAACCTGTACCATAAACAAGTGCATCAACCATGCACCAACCTGTAATCAACCTGTACCATAAATAAGTGCATCAACCATGCACCAACCTATAATCAACCTGTACCATAAACAAGTGCATCAACCATGCACCAACCTGTAATTAACCTGTACCATAAACAAGTGCATCAACAATGCACAATCCTGTAATCAACTTGTACCATAAATAAGTGCATCCAACCATGTACCAAGTATGTACCAATAATGTGTCAACTACTCATCAACTATGACTCATCAATATGTACCAACATCATCAACTATACACCTCATGTATGTGCCAACTCATCAACTACTGTCTCAACCATTTACTCAACATGTACCTCAACCAAAATCCCTCATCAATTTCATCATCAAAATATGATTTATAGATCTTTAATAGACTTGGTGTATCTGATCACATTCCTGCAAATATTCCTTAACTTTAACAGCAAGAGACTAGCATTTTCATCAAACTTTTCTTTAGTCTCACATGCTTAGTTTTGGATTAGTCAACAACCCTAACTTGAAGTAATCATAACTTTGAACCTGTAATGTATAAATATATGAAACTGATACACAATGTTCTTTAGTGTGTGTTATGCAATTAATCCAAGTGGCACTAATTGGAACCTCTCAGAAAAGGAGTTATAGCAAAAATGGTATACCTTGCTGAATTCTGGCTTATTCTAGAGAGCGACCTTGTAGAGCGTTCCCTGCACAAAATATTTGATTAAATGATCTGAAACTGTTACACATAATACTAAAGATGGTACCCTAACCAACACATTTGGTATCACTAAATTGGGATCTGTTATGAAGAAGATATGACATTTTTACCTGAAACACCTGATTTTGACTAGTTTCAGGACTGGCCACAAACCCTATTTTCCACAGCGTGTAGCTCCAAAACTACAACGACCCACATGCTGAATTTTGAACCACAGATACTTGGATATGTTTTCTCATTTTCATAGCAATTTCAGGATCTGAATCATTATATAAAAAAAAGTTATAGTGAAAATGGTGAGATGACTCGAAAATAACATACCTTAGAAAGCACCATCAAAAGAATTTATCCTTCCTTGCATTTCGTCCTTCTTTTCTTCACTTTCCTCAGAATTTCGGCTTAGATATCATTCGTAAACTTCAGAAACCTATAGATATTCAGTATTCTCAAGTGTGATTCAAATGAGAGAGCCTTGCCTCTTATTTATACTCTCCAAGTAGCTTCCTTAAAAACATATTCTAGGTCACTTGGCCCCACTTTCCTTATTTTAGGGTTGGGTCCACTTATAGTTTCTCCATTAAAATTATTATTGAAATAATTTATTTTGTATTCACTTTGAATTATAATACACTCATCACTTCACTTTATTATTTACCTTTTAAAATCTCTTAAACCACTTTGATTACTTTGACCTTTTGGGGCTTCTAGATGACATATGAGGGTCCTCCAACTTCGTAAGGC
>JASDQU010241157.1:182280-193231 GCA_032191745.1 Picea mariana | reverse complement strand
TCCTCTCTATTAGGAAAATTTTCAATCCTTCCATGATCTCCCTTTTTAAACCATCCATCTTAGTATCCATTATTGCCTCCAATTCATATTTTGTCACTGTCTTCTTTTGTAATTCATTTATGTCCCTACACATTTCTTCACCTTCATCAAGAGTCCAAATAAGACTATCTGGAGGCTTATTTGGTGTAGAAGTTACCTTTTTCGGGTGGCATGTTGGCCAAGTATCGCTTTTGAACCTTGATTTTGAGGTGGTTCTACTAGACAATATTTCGTCTGTTGTATCTCCAAAGTTTTGGCTCTTCTAGGTATGAAACTTTATTTTTTTTAGTTCTTTGATATTTCTTCTCTGCAATGCCACAGGTCTGATCAAAATTGGATGTTCCAAGTGGAATTTATAGTAACTTCCCCAAAACTTGCTGATTTTTGGCAGATCTCACTTGTATAGAGTGCCCCGCACAAAATAATTGATATAAAATTATGACAATCGTACTAGAAATACTACAGACTGTCCACTATCCAATGCAATCGGTCTCACTGTTGGCCCTTGACCAAGTTTTGGGAGATCCTTGGTCAAGTTTGACCTATTTTGGGACTTCGACAATTTGTCGAAGGTGTTACACATTATTTTCGTCACCCTCATGATTGTTAATGATGTGAACCTATATGTTGCCTTCATAGGGGTCAGTGGCCTAAATTCCTGAATAAAGAAGGGAGAATAACTTTCCCTAAGAGAAGAAGTTGTGTTTTCCTCTATAAAAACCCTATTTCGGAGGATTTTCGCGGGTTGCACCATAGCTAGGGTGTGGAAATGCCTGATTTCCGTAGGTTGCACTATAGCTAGGGCACGAAATTTCCACAGGATGCACTATAGCCAGGTCGTAGTGGCCTTCGTATGTGGGAAAAATAAGAATTTTCTCGATGGTTCTAGAAGGAGAAGCTTCTATGGTGAGGTGGCCTCTGAATGGTTTGCATCTTACTCTCTTTCATGATTTAGTGGGATCATCCTAACCTCCTCACCTTATCCTCTTCAGCTTATAAAAGGAGAGGAGCTCTCATGGAGAAAGTTAGTTGGATTTGGCTTGGAATTACTAGCTTGGTTAGAGTGGCTTTGAGATTTTCTTTTATCAAGATAGATGTCAGATCTATAGTCTCATAATTCTTGGATCAAAAGTGTGTGGGAAGCAAGGAATCGTTGGAAGGAACATTACGACATCAAGGCATCCGGTTGTAATCTCTCTTCCTATTATTAATATAATACAGTGGCATTCTTCTTTCCCATAGAATTATCTTTATTTTATTGCATAATTCCTTGATCATATGCATAGGTTGTCATTGAATATACTCTCTCTGCTTTCATTTTGGTTGGTTTGTGTCATTGCAGATCTGATTTTACAAGAGCATCGGAGAAAATCAGGGACAACAGAGATATAAAGAAGCGATATATTAAGGTATGTCACCCATTCCTTATTTGGCAGTAAATTCAATGATTGTAACTTAGGGAAAGCATCACGTCTTGTCTTGTTTTGTTCTAGATCTAGGTGGATCTAGGGAGATTAGTTTATGTCTGCATTTACCAATTTATCCAATAACAGAAGGTGGAGCACAAGACAAAGTAGAGATCATGGGATCTCGACCCCTTTTTGGGTCCTTTTTGGGATTTGGGATTATGTAAACGAGAATGGGGATGTCAGCCCATGGGTTTACCCATGTTTAGGCCTATTTTGTAAAGTATATATAATGTCTAGGAAATGTAAGGAGAGACATATATATATATATATATATATATATATATATATATATATATATATATATATATATGTGATATTGGGCTAAGTGCTAAGTATGGATTGTAGATGCTTTGTGCATACTGTGTGAGACTTGCAGAGCTATGTGCAAGTAATAGTAAGAAGGCTTGGTGTTGTACCCTAACTCGAAGAAGGAGGATCTGGCAGAGTGCGCACAGATCTCCTATCTTCTGCAGAGTAGGATTTTGATTCTATGTTCCTATAAGAAGCTTGAATTAAGATAATAAAGAAGAAGAGTTGGTGGACAATACCCCAAGGCAGTACATGATGTGTTGCTATGCTTTGTGCCATGTGTTGATGTGTTTATGTCTTTACTTGCTAAGTGCTTTGATATAGATGGATAGATCTGTTTATGTTTTGTGCTAACGATGTATATGGATGTTAGATCTGAACTATGTGAACTTTCTTAGTGCTTAAATATGCTAGATCTAATCTATCTCTTTATGCAAGTGCTTAGATACGTTAGATCTGAATGAATGTTGTGATGCTCTGTTTTATCTGCGGAGTAGATACTAAGTTTAATGTTGATGAACTGTAGTTTCTAAGTGCTCTGTTAAGTATTAGAATCACATATCTGTGTCCCAGCTAAGGTTGTAGACACTGGAGTCATGCAACCACCCCTGCCTCTACCTTGGGTGAGACTTCATATGCTTTGCAGGTGTTGCCGAAAGGGTTGGTAGTTAGGGTTTTTTTGGTGCGTTGTTGTAGCATTGAACCCTGGGTCTTCCCCTATGCCAAAAAATGGTTCTGTTGTTGAGACCTGAAACTGTAATTGCTGGGAACTGAGGAAGAAGAATCTTTTTGCAAAGATCTGACCTAAAACTGTGATTGCTGGGGCTTGAGGAAGAAGAAGCTTTGTGAAAATATCCGACCTGAAACTGTGATTGTTGGGAACTGAGGAAGAAGAATCTTTGTGCAAAGATCCGACCTGAAACTATGAAAGCTTCGTGCGTATATCCGTTTCCCTAGTGCGCATCATTCCACTTGACCTGTGAAGCTCTATGCCAAGAAAAGAGTTCATATCTGAAGGAAAGAGGTAAAGATCTAGAAGCTCTGTACTTTGATAAAGGTAAGAATAGTGAAAAGTTCTAGATCTTAAAGCTTTGTGCTCTGTAGAAGTAAGATAAGTGGAAATTTTTGTTTCAACAGTATGGATCTAGGTATGTTTGATAGATTCTTTCTTAGCTTGAAAACTAGGGCACTAATAGATGAAAGAAGGTTTGACATGCGTAAATATGATAAGAATACTGAAAGATATGTTATACCTATGCATAGAAAGAATGTTTAGACTAACAAGTGGATGAAGGATCCTAGAAAGAAATGTTTGCAGGTTAGCTACCATGATCCTAGCGCAAAGTACAGGAAAGGCTGGGAATCATTTTTAAAGAAAGAGAGGATTAACCCTCTGTTATAGTTGCAGAAAACTTGGACACCTTGCTAAGGAGTTCCTTGGGAGAAGACCTAGTTGTCTTATTGCAAAGCTATGGACCATGAAGTATTGGATTTCCCTAGAATGATTTTTAAGCTTGAAGGAATGAACATGAGACAAGAAAACCCTAAGGCAGATCCAGAAACTACAATTATGGCAGAACCCTAGAAAGAATCAGTGAAAGTATTTCTACAGATAAAAGACACCTTGAATGACCACTGACATGTCATCTTGTCAGAGATATTCAAAGAAAAAGCATGCATAGAAACAAGAAAAGGAGACTTCGACATTGATTGTGTTCTATATGAGGAAACAAAGGTAAATATCATGACAGAAAGAACTTGGGAAGCTATATGAAGGCATGCTATGATTCCTTCATTAGGAGGAATAGGACTATTCAAAGGAAAGTTGATAAACCTATGTGGAAAGCTCACCCAGATACCTATGAATGGCAATGGGACTTTGACAGAGGAGGATTTCAAGATTGTTAAATTTATTGAGAACAACGCCCCATTTACCATGTTACTAGGAAAACCTTGGATTGAAAAAGATCGGGCCGAAAGTTAGGAAGAAGAAGAAGTTTTAGAGTAGAAGAAGAAAGAGTTAAAATATTTCATGACTAGAAGGATCACACACTTGATTGAAGAAAAGAAGAACAGATCGAATTTAACTAGCACTAGAGACCCGGATGTTGAAGTTGAAAGAACACTAGAAGATCCACAAAATATTGAAGTGCCTATTCCAGATAAAGAAGAAGTATCACCCTTGAATCTTAGGAAAGAATCTCAACAATGTGAAGTAACTATGCCAAACGTAGATAATAATCAAAATGGAAAAAGTAATATCGAGACAAAGCTCACTGGAAAGAAGGCCAGAAATCTAAGTAAGAAGAGAGCTAAGATCGAAAAGTTACAGAAGGTTCCAAAGGGAACTTCGTAGAGGGAAAATTTGAAAAATTGGAGCTTCGCTGGGATAACAGAACAATGCCACATGGAACTTCGCCAGGGTGAAGCAATATAGTCATTGGGAACAATATAACCATTTGGTCGACCCTCTGAACGGGTAGAAAGGAATTTATGGTTCGCCACCAGACCGTTGGACCGCGCCGTAACGGACAAAACAGAGTTAATGAAGGCTTCTCGCCAATTGAAAGAGATTTGTTGCCAAGCTATCTATTTATCCCGTCGCGCCATGCATCAAGAACACTTTTTGCTAACCGTGAATCTGAGCCCACAGAATCATTGATTTTTCACTGTGATCATCGTGAGATTTCCTTCCATCCCATTGCCTTGAGCAGTTACTCTTCGAACCCAAGATTTCCAACCCCGAGCATGTATGTCGGATGAGTTCAGCGCTGCAGAGAAAGTTGTTGCTGCGAAGTTTGCTACCCTTTGGTATTCAAGTGATATGAACAAATAGTGGCAGTCGAATGTTTTGTTTCATACATATTACCTCCAGCTAAAGAGAGCCATCGAAGCTAAGTCACGCATGACTCTGAAAACCTTACAAAGGTTCTGACCCCTGATGAAGTTCAACAGAAATCAGAACTTCATCTACATTACAATGCGCACAGATGAACATAAAGAGAAGCTCCAGTCGTATTATAAACTTACAGAAGAATACCTTGAGGAGATCACTAAGGAATGGTCCGCTGACCTCCTTTCCCCACCAAACCTGCAGAGATATATGATCTTGACATCCCAGAGGACACTCATAAAGAACATAATACACCCAAGAAGACTTAGGAGGTCCAAAATTTAAGCAGCACCTCATGAAAGACTACTTCAATGTCACCTGACTGAGGGGTTGATGACAAAGTAGAAGCTGAACAGAATATAGGCGAAGTAACAATGCCCAGAGATGAGTTTGAACCCTTGAAAAAGAGGACATTCCCCCCCCCGAAACCTTCTTCCCGGAAGAAATCGAAATCCACCATGACCAAGATGCAGACTATCCTCACCTCTGATGATTTTGACTTCATCATAGTAGCCCTGAACAATGCTTCACTGGAAATAGCAGAGAAACAAGAAGCCAAGTAGGAAAAAATGTATGATATAATTGGAGTCGAACTCTGAGGGGTACAACAAGCCCTTCAGTCTAGCCGCGTAGTCTCCACTATGCCCCTTCCATCGGGAGAACTAGAGTTGGGAGATGAGCCAGCCCAACTCCACCGACTAGTTGATACAGTCGAAGCTCACCTTCGACGAGCACAAGAAGAAACAGAACAAGCCACCTAGGCCTTGAAGCAAGTGCAAGGCGTACTTGTAGAAAAAAAAAACACTACAGAATAGGAAAATATTTCTCTCCAAGTGAAGTTCGATGAATAAAAAGCACAGATGCAGCAAGGAAAATAACAGTTTCTCACGGAGAAACTCGAAGTGAAAGAAGCGGTCAGCAGAGAAATTCACTCTGTGACAGTCTTAGAAATAAAGGAAGAGGATCGAGTCACACAACAAGTAGAGCAGTTCGCAGAAGCTATCCAGTAGCTACAGCAATGCATAACAAACTTAGAGCTCCACACAGTGCCCGAGACTCCACAGGATGTAAGGGATCAAAGAGAAGAAACCGCCTGGAACACAGTTGAAAGGATAAAGGCCCTTGCCATGGAATGCAATCAAATGAGTAATCGCAGTTCCCAGACGTATGAGAAAATAATTGATAACCCAGAATTGCAGGCACTGGAGTCACAACTCCAAGAAGTGAAGCAGCAAGCAGAGACAATACAGGCGCAGTTGAAGCCCTTGTCAGCTATGGAAAGAATGAAGCGATCCCAAGAGAAACACACCACCCAACAATAGATCCACACTATCCAGAGAAGAGTTATGGAAGTAACTTAGAGGCTCCAACCTGTACAAGATAAGGCTTACCAATTTTTCACAGAGATCGAAGGTTGAGGAGAAGAACTGGAGCAAGTTGTTGCTACAACAAAACAACACCTAGAAGGACCCATGAAAGAGGCAGTGATCCAAGATTTCGTTGAACAGGAGGTTGTGTCACAACAAAAAGTTGAAGCAGATCGAGCCACGCTCGAGGCTTTTGAAGAAAAACTACCCAAACCAAAGTGACTCGGGATGTGTCACAGGTGAGTGTTGGGGGCATGTTGGCCCTTGACCAAGTTTTGGGAGATCCTTGGTCAAGTTTGACCTATTTTGGGACTTTGACAACCTATTGAAGGTAGAGTGCAAGATGAAGTAGATATCGTGGGATATCGACCCCTTTTTGGGATTTGTGATTATGTAATGGGTATGGGGATGTCGGCCCATGGGTTTACCCATGTTTATGCCTATTTTGTAAAGTATAAATAGATGTCTAGGCAATGTAAGGAGAGAAATATATATGTGTGTGTGTGTGTGTGTGTGTGTGTGTGTGTGTGTGTGTGTGTGTGTGTGTGTGTGATATTGGGCTAAGTGCTAAGTATGGATTGTAGATGTGTTGTGCATACTGTGTGAGACTTGCAGAGCTACATGCAAGTAATTGTAAGAAGGCTTCGTGTTGTACCCTAACTTGAAGAAGGAGGATCTAGTGGAGTGTGTGCAGATCTCCTGTCTTCTGCGGAGTAGGATTTTGATGCTACATTCCTGTAAGAATCTTGACTGAAGATAATAAAGAAGAAGAGTTGGTGGATGTAGCCCCAGGGCGGGGGTGAACCACGTACATGTTGTGTTTCTATGCTTTGTGCCATGTGTTGATGTGTTTATGTCTTTTCTTGCTAAGTGATTTGATATAGATTGATAGATCTGTTTATGCTTTGTGCTAACGATGTATATGGATGTTAGATCTAAACTATGTGAACTTTCTTAGTGCTTAAATATGCTAGATCTAATCTATCTCTTTTTGCTAAGTGCTTAGATACGTTAGATCTGAATGAATGTTGCAATGCTCTATTTTATCTGCAGAGTAGATAATAAGTTGAATGTTGATGAACTGTAGTTTCTAAGTGCTCTATTAAGTATTAGAATCACACATCTGTGTCCCAGCTAAGGTTGTAAACACTAGAGTCCTGCAACCACCCCTGCCTCTACCTCGGGTGAGACTTTATCTGCTTCACAGGTGTTGTCAAAAGGGTTGGTAGTTAGGGTTTTGTTGGTGCGTTGTTGTAGCATTGAACCCTGGGTCTTCCCCTGTGCCAACACACACTCAATTTGGATACTCTAGAAAGAAGTTATTATTGTTTTACCTGAAACAACTGCTTGAGACTAATCAATAGGACTAGTCAGATACCCTATCTTCCATAGGGTGTATCTACAAATGTGAGATGAACCATAAGCTCAAATTTTTACCACAGATACCTTACTAATTTCTATGAATAGCCTCCATATTTCAAGGTCTGAAACGTTACAGAAAAAAATTTATAACGAAAATTCTACAATGACTCAATTTAGGATGATTCCAGAACCCTATCTTACACAGGTTGTATCTCTGAAAGTGTAAGGCCCCAGGAGCTGAAATTTTAACCCAACGGACCTTGATCTATATACTAAATATACTCCAAGGCGTTCATTCTGAAACATTGTAGAAAAAAAGTTATAGAAAAATTCCAAGGTGTCTCAGATGTAACAGCGAAACCCCAAGACGTTGAGCTCTTATACCATATGTTAAGAACCAAATATCAATATAGCATAGAAAAACCTCAAAATAAGTACTCAACGCCTTAAAAAATATATAAATTCAGATAATAAACCTCTTCGAGGGTCCAACCTCCTTATGCCCACATAAATTTCCAAATACAAGATGATTCCAAATGAAAATGTCTCCTTAGTATATATAGGAGACTAGGAGGTACAATTACAACTAATGGACTCAAGCCGACATAAATAAAATAACATTACTAATGTAATATGCCCCAATTAAGGGGTAATGATCCACTATTCAGGGCTTAACAAACATCATCTATGCGACAACATCCTCAATATCCCTTGCGCAACAACATCCTCTGCGTGCAACAACATCTTGTAGGTGAAAGAATCCTTTGCACGACAGTGTCCTTTGCGCGACAACATCCTCTACATGACGACATCCTTAACATTGTTTGCGCGAAAACATCCTCTACACATGACAACATCCTTTGCGCGACAGGATCCTCTGCATGATAACATCCTTTGTGCGGCAACATCCTCTGTGCGATGTGTAACAAATTTTGCAGTGCACAATTGCAAATGGAAATGGTAATAATAAATGATAAAGCTTCCTTTTGAAACTAACCCTTGGAAATGTTATATAATGCTAGGCATAAAAACAATATTCGTGTTAACAAGCATGACTTTGCAAACTACTGACAAACCTCTAACCTTAGCTATGAAAATAATGGTGCTAACACCTCCTACTCTAGATGGTTATATAAAGAAGATCTATCTATGAATACTGAAACGAAAATAGACAAGAAAATGTAGAACACATGAACTTGAAGGGAATATGTAAAGTTTATATTAATTGGAAAGCCAAAATGAGGCACTTACAAAGCATGCTTTACAATGAAATAACTTCTCCAAGCTCTCCTCATCCATCCCTTGCATGAAAACCTTGAAATCAAAATGATGATGCTTCTCCCAAGATCAAAGGTTTGATATTTGAATTCTTCCTCTAAAGAATCAAAGGTTTGATACCTCTAATCTCTCCCTCTTCACCTTAGAAATACCTTCAATATATAGGCTTGAGAGGTTAAACTACCATGAGTTATATGGATCCTTAAGTTGGGATTAGATCCTAGGATAGAGTCATAGTATAGGATTCGAGCACAACCAACCTCATGCCAAGAGAGCTGGCCCTTAGGAAAAGGTGGAGAATCCCATGATTTCATCTAACTAGACTGGTGCTCCCCTAGAGTGAGAGACAACGTGACATGGCACCCCTTAATCATGGTCAGAGGAGAGTTTGCACCCCCTCAGCATGGGTAGGGGAGCACCACCCTTGTAAAATGCTAAAAAATGGTCAATTTTTCCAAGAAAAAGGTATGTTTCGGCTGTCAGATGACATGGATTCTTCTTCAAACATGACTTAGGGATTGTAGAAAATGTATTTCATGGTGTCAAGGGGTTGTGACACTTATCAAAATGAATTTGACACTAGGTAAGGTGCATACGACACTTGTGACTATGCATGGTACACTTAACAAGATGCATATGTCACTTTGTGACACTTAGGGTGCAAGACTCAAGTGTGAGATTTTGGTGTGTAACAACTGCCATAGTTATTCTCAAAGATTATCTACCACCATTCGAGAAATATTGTTTCATTCTGCATTTTACAGTTTTAGTATATTTCTTTATTGAATAGAAGTTAAGTTCCATTGTATCTATGTTATTGTTCTTTGTATATTTGTGTTAATGGTATAGATATGTGTTTCATTTCATTCCACTCATAAATCCAGATCAACATTCTAGGTTTCTAGAAAATCAGAATGAAGAAAAGAGTAAGATTTATGCATAAGTACTCAAAGGAAGGAATCATGGTCAACCATAATCTAAGAAAAATGATAAAGATACATCTTCAAGAAGACCCTCCATATTCAATCCACAAAGAATCTTCAATCATGATCAGTCGAGGCATGAATTTAGAAGGACTGCACCACAAAGAAGATCATTCACTCCCAGGTATGTAAATTTATTTTATGGTAATTTTTTTTATTGTACTAACTTTGGACATAAAGTTGCAGATTGCAGGGCTTATGGAAGAAATGTTTAAGCAAGAAATGCTTATGTGGCGGCACATAACATTGAATGTCACAAATGCCATAATTATGGTCACATATCTCGTGATTGTCGAAGCATGATGGATACTTCTATGAGAAATAACATTGATATTAGATATAAGAAGCTTTGGAAAAAAATAAGAACATGTAAAGGAAGATCAGATGAATAAAGAAGTTATACTCTCAAGATTGGAAATAGTACGAAATACATGAAGGTTTGGAGAAGAAATGAATAATAGGTCTTCGAGATCGCAGGTTTTGTAGTAGTGCGAGAAAGAAAATAAGAGCAAGTGAATAAAGAACATGCCCGAGATATTGTACTTTTAGGAATTGTAGTGCAAGATCAATCCACATGAAGAAAGAAAGAAGTCAGAGTTCAGAAATATGATAATTCTAAATATGAAGAGGAATATTACTCCACATCAGAGCGCGTATTATCTTGATCCACTCAGATTGTATACTCCCAGTAAATATGAATATTAAACAGGGGGAGGCATTAGCTACTACATATCATAGAACTATCCTTCGAGCAGTTTGAGGTGTTTGCAGAGACAGACTCAAAGTAGTTAGATAACATAAGTACAAAGTGACAGATGATTGATTTAGAATTAATTTTCCCATGAAGGTATCAGTTGGAAGTCACACAGAAAGAATTTTATGATTGTATTCCACATACGTATTCAGGCATGGATATCTTGAGTACAGGTTGTTCTAGACATGTAGAGTTTTATTTGGAAATAGAAAATACCAGTGGACACATTTGATTTATTTTGAGAAAAATGAATATGCGATGATCAGTGGCAGCAAAGAAGTCTCTAGAACATTATGGTAACAGATGGATCAGAATTGTGGACAGTTGAGTAGCAAAGGGATGGAAAATGTGTGACATATGGACAAAGATGGATACTTAGGAGGTACAAAACACATTGGTCAGAGAAGATGCATAGCAGTGTATTTACAATCAATGGAATATGTTGGAATCATTTGGTTACAAAAAGACAAGTAGTGAAAGGCACAACATAGAAGGGA
>JASDQU010241157.1:78660-90703 GCA_032191745.1 Picea mariana | reverse complement strand
ATCAATTTCATAATTTAATTTAAAATTGTAAATACACATTATGCACAAACATATAATTTGAGTGGGTCTAATGGTTAAGAATACATGTTTCTTCTTTAAAAAACACAATATAATCTGAAACTAGGATAAATTGAAATAAAACAAATTTAAACCCCTCTTTATATATATATATATATATAATTTTTTTTAATTGTTATTTATTAATTTATTATTATTATTTTAATGTATTATGTTATATAAAAATATCTTTCACACTGGACTCTAAAGTGCCTCTCAACCCAATAAAAATTTTAAATAATATAGTTTACTATATAATTATATAATTATAGTTCAAAAAAAATTTGATTTAAAAATTGAAATAAATAATAACATTTCATTAACAAATAGTCGCTTTTCATTATCCTCAATGCACAATGCTAAGGCTTCTTTTCTTAACCACTCAAATCATCTTTGGATGTATGAAATCTAACCTCACTTTTAAAATAAGTGAGTAATGATACATAATTTTGAAATAAAATACAACTATGATAACCTACACTTAAAATAAAAGTATTTTACAGTTATTTAACCTTTTTCCGTCAAAGGAAGTAAAATCAATACATATTTATAGAAAGGATATAAAGTTACTTGCACTAGTTAATAAATACTAAAATTAATTTTAACACTATTTTACAATAATAAAATTAATTTTAACTTTATTCTACAATACAGGTGCAATGTAATATATTCCTTTAAAATTATAATGTCATAAATAGTATTATTGATAATATATGATTTGTTGTTATTGAAAAGCCAACACTAATATGAAAATCACCACATAAATTTTGATTGTTTGTAGAACCAACTTTTGATTGTTTGTAGAACCAAGCACTCACATGGGTTAATGTTCAATACCTTTTAATAAAAAAAGATGAGATCGTGAAAAAAAAAAGTTTTAGTGATTTGAAAACAAAATCATGCTGCAAGTTTTGATAAAAGTGGGTTAATCAATATTATTATCAAATTTAAATAATGTGGATGAATGATATTAGCAAGATTGTATTAAGGACATATTTAATAATGTTTTTTAGGATATTTTGATATTTAGGAGTTAGATAAAATCAACTTGATTTAATGTGTTTTTTTAATATTCATTAGTATGTATTTGTAATTATGTAATGTGATGGTCATGATATGTTCTAAATATAAAGTGATCCAAAAATTTATATTTTCTTCGATACTAACAACTATATTGATCTATGGATTAACACATGTTTGGTCTATGATTTCTATTTAAAGAGTATAAAGGATCATTTGTTGAAGATCGTTTGTGAGCCGTGTTGAGTAGGTAGTGGAATCTTACCCTCTTTGAGGGTTTTAACCATGTAATACATTGGTGCATTGATCTTTGATTTGGTTGTGTGAGCAGTTGCTTAAAGTGTTCACCCTGTGTGGAAATATCATGTTTTGTCAAACATGGGGTGGTGGACTCTTTCCCTCTTTAAGGATTTTAACCATGTAATGCATTGGTACACTGATCTTTTATTTGATTGTGTGAGTTTAGTTGCTTAAAGTGTTCATCCTATGTGAAAATACCCTATTTTTTCAAACATGGTATCAAAGCCTACCCACTCCATCAATCAAATATAATTACAACTTTTAAAAAAATTCCTTCCAAATTTTGAAAAACGTTTTTACAAAAAGAATTAAATTTATATAATTGTTAACTTATTCCATTTTGAAATACCATCAAAATATTAATCAACAATTAAACATGTCAACCTTAACATATTCAATAATAAAATTATACTTTGATACTTTATATTTAATTTAAATTTATTGATAAAAAATGCTTAATTATTATATATGATTAATCTATATTTAATTGAATTTTACTTTTGTTCACATTTAATTTATATATTTAATTTAGAATTATTGATGACAAAATATTTATCTTATTATCATTAATCTATTTTTAACCAAATCTAACTTTTATTTAACCCTTTTTCATTTTTTAATTTCAGTGCTTTAAATTTTTTTGGATAAACACAAAATAATTTGTATGAAATCACTTTTTTTTGTTGTTTAAAATCCATTTTTGAATGTAGAAATGGATTCATCATGCTGAAAAAACAGTGAGACAATCAAATTTACTAATTTAACAATTTCTTGTCAAATTTCAAAACAATGTTTTCAAAATAATGACCCTGAAAAATATCAACAAAAAAATAGTTTCTTAAAATATTTAAACTATAAAATTTATGATATCATATCTAATCCACATAAAATGAATTCTAAAATTGTGTTAAGGGACAAATCTATACAGATTTTAAACTTATTCACATTTTCAAAAAAAATAAAAAATAAGAAGAAAAATACATATTATAGGTGTACCAAATAAACTTTGTTACATGACAGTTTTCACTTTATCAAAAGATAATATATATAATGATACACATATAATGATATGTGTAGTAAATAAACTTTGATACATGCACAAAGTATTCATGAGTGTGACTGATTTAAAATTGATTATTTTCCATGTTTTGTAGCTTATTTTGTGGTCAAACAATTATCTTAGACCCTTTATCAACTTTAAGTCAAGGTCCTGGTCTATGCCTCTTTTGTTGCCTTTATGTTCCACTAAAATCCTCTTCATTTTAATAACAAAGAAATAGCAAAAGAAACAACAACATATTCGATTCAATACCATAGGTACATGTGTTCCGACATTTTTGGATTCTTTGAATTCATCCATGGATTTTCTCTATTTGATTTCTCTTATTCATTAGCTGAGCGAATGATGTATAGGGATATTTTGTTATTTATGAAAAAGGGAAAACTATATTGAAGATTTTTCAAATTATCGTTTATATTTTTAAATATTAAAAATATAATAAAAATGAAATTTATGAAAAAAAAATTATATTGATTATTTTTCAAATTATTATTTATATTTTTAAATATAATAAAAATAAAAATATTAAGTTTATTTTAGCTTTAAAGTTAAAAGATCTTAAAAAATAATAGAGTTATGAAATTAGATAAAATTGTATATTATATTATTAAGGATAATATAAGTTAGGAGGAAACACTATTTATATTTATTTATTTTTTGTATTACAAATTGTTCAAATTATTTGATTCCAAGTGTGGTGGAGTGTCTACTTAAAACGTTGGAGGTTTCAAAATTTTCTACACAGTTCATTTCCAAAAAGTTCTACAATAACTATTACATTTTTTTTTCACAAAGACTAAAAGATTTTTATTCATAAAAAAAGCATAACTAAAACCCGACCAACACATAATATCCAGTTTTTCCATCTCAACAAGCATCCAATTGTCTCTTCTATCTAGATTGTTTCTCCAAAATATACTATTGTTGCAATGTTAAACTTAATATATTTAGTAATATATACCATTTATTAAAAAAAAAAAAACATATTAATCTAGAAAAATGAAATCGTTTTGGAACCTCCACTTCTTTATCATCTTTCTTTTCCAGAGGGGTCGTTGAAGCATTCAAATCTAAAATGGAAAACACCTCTCTTTTGGACGGACACTCATTAACTATTACATATGTTAAAAGCAATAATATTTCATTTATGTTTATATTATTTTTTTTGACGAAAACGATTATAGAGATTATATTAAAAAAGAGTGGACTGGCACAGATTCAGTTACAAAATTAGGCCCCGAATTTCTTTGTGCCTGCCTTCCTGAAAAGTCCTTCTAAAACTATAGCTATAGACTATAGTCCTGAGCTAAGCTTCTGTCAAAACCTTCACCAGGTACAGAGTTATTTACAGCAATGGCTTCTATACAAAATGCCATTTTTGCTGAAGAGAGATCTTGCTAACAGACTTCTAGTGGGTTGGATTAATTCATGGAGTCTTGCTTCCAATCGTTGTTTAGTTGAGCCATTTTTGCTTCTAGCTGATCTATTCGTTCTTCAAATTCCTGCTGAGGGTTTTTGAGCTCCCTGTGTAGCTTATCTAGCTCTTCTGTAAACCCGAGTTTTGTAGTGGTGATGTCCTCCTCCAGTTTCTCCATTCTTCTTCCTGCTTGTGAATCCAAATTTTCAAGAAAATCCAGCTGAAACTGGAGCAGCTACTTCAAATTTTCCAGTGTTTTATCCATCTCCTTGAGCCTCTCTTCCATGCTTGGCTTGCTGGTCGAACTTGAGGCCATTCCTGAACGCGTCCCTTTTCTGCTTGCGCCTAACTCTTCACTGATGGAGACTTCACGAATTTGCTGTCCTAGAGAGACTCGCGATCTCGCTGCGATATTGGGATGAGGCTGGGGAGTCGCCATCGTTTTAACTCCTCCTTCAACCTTTCTCATCATTGCCCTTCGGTTTGCAAATTCCGTGAGGGATGGCCACGCAGATTTCTTGTCTCCACCATATCTGCGGCTCTCCTTCTCATGGTACTGTTATGTCCCCCTTGTCCAACCAAAAGATCTGACGCGTCCTGGTCTCAGTGATTCCCTCGATTTCCTGCCTACTGACTTAGCTTTCATTTGAAATTGAGAAGGAGGGCGTGCCATGTTTTAAGGGAGTGCCACACTGGAAACCATTTCGTTCACTTCCAATACTCCCGGCTCTAGAAGTGTGCCTCTATTGGCTTCCTTGTCCGCTTCCCCATTCAAATCCCTTAACACATGAAATAGTTTATACGACTTGAAATTCCTTAGGAGGAGATGGATCTTATCAAGAAGGTTGTTAAGAATCGCACTCTGAGTCTTAGAGTGGCGAATTATTGCCTGCATAATCACTTTGGAGTCACCAATTATGATCAAATCCTGGATCCTTTGTTTTTTTGCTTGGACTAGCCCTTGCCAAAGCGCCATGGCCTCATCTCTGTTGTTAGATTCAATTCCTAAGCCCAATGAAAAATGTATTGTTGTAGCCTCAAGGGGATTTTCAATTATCCCCCCTCCTCCAACTTGGCTCGGATTCCCTTTCGAAGCCCCTTCAAAGAATAGGATAGGAGTGTTCCTTCCTCTTTTCCAGTTGACAAACTCCTGTTTGTCTTTCCTAACCTCCCAGTCCTCTTTGATTAGGTTGCTGGCCTTTTTGCCCATGTGAGATTGGATCTTGAAATGGCTTAGCCAGAGTTCCTCTGAAGCTTCCAGCATGTAGTTATTGTTTGAATTGCAGAGATAAGGGGCAGTTTCACCAAAGAGAGCATGAATTTTGGTGACGACCATGGCTGCGCTTCTTTGGTTATCTCTGAAGATTCTGTTATTCCTTTCTAGCCAAAGGTTCCACAAGATAAACTTTGGGAGTACTTTCCACATAGTGAAGGCTTGGTTTCTTTTCTTTAAAGTGAAAGGGTAGAGGGAGTCCCATTGGAGAAGGAGAGTTCTGATATTAGGGGGAAGGTTGAGGGCACTTTGTGTTCCTGTTGCTAGCTTCCAGACTTCTTTGGAGAAAACACAGTTGAGGAGGAGATGGTCAGTGGATTCTTCAGCATGTAGACATAGAGGACATCTGTAGGGACCTTCCTAACCACGTCTTTTGAGGTTCTCCCCTGTTTGGATGCTATTGTGCGCAAGCATCCATATGAAAAGGTCAATTTTTGGGATGGACTTGGACTACCAGATTGCTTTCCAGATTGCCAGATTGGCTAGGGCGATGGGGACGCTGGTGAAGAGTTGGTATCCCTCTTCTGTGGTGTAGGCCTTTGCATTCCCTCCCCAACCTCTTTCATCTTTACCTTTCTTTTTTAGAGGGGCTTTCCCTTGGAGACAACTTTGAAGGGTGCTCCAATCCTTTTCTAGATCAATGGGTCTGTTGGGCACTCCCCACCCTTGCCAGGTCATGAGCTTGTCCTCCCCCCAAATTGAAATGTCAAAGAGAGTGAAAATGTTTTGTCTATCCATCCAGTCTTTGAGGCGATGTAGATCCTGTCTCAGCTGTAGGGGGGGTCTCCCATAATTGATTCTTGCCAGATTTTGACTTTCTTTCCATTTCTTGGCACCCATGTGAGATGAGGACTGAAATGTGGCAAAGCCTTTTTGCAGAGAGTGAAGATAGGGGAACCTTTCGATTCTTTGCATGGAAAATCTAAGCATCGGTCCCTGGTCCCCCTAAAGTATTTTCTCTAGAGTGCTAGTTTGCTCCAAGTTGGTTTTCCAGTGACCATCCTCCAAAGCAACTTTGCCCCCAATGCCAGATTTTGAATTTGGGTTTTTTTAAAGTTTAGGCCCCCTTCCAAGAAGGGCTTTGAGGTTTTTTCCCAATTTACCAGATGCAATTTCCTCTGTGCCTGCTTTCCTCCTTCCCATAGGAAGCGTCTTTGATGTGCTTCTATTTTTTGGATGACGGTGGCAGGGGCTAAAAGCAGCGAGCTTTGATAGATGGGAATGCTGGTCACCACATATTTAATCAAGACTGCTTTCCCTGCTAAATTTAACCAGTTTGCCCCCCAAGAGGAAAATTTACTTTTTAGTTTGTCTATCAGGTGGTTCCAGTGAGAGGCTCTTGGGGCAGATTTAAAAATGGGAATTCCCAGGTATTTAAAGGCCTCCCAGTTAGTATGCCCTTCCATCCCAAGAACTCTTGTGATTCCCAGCATCTCCTTGGGCGTGATATTCCATCCATAGATTTTTCTTTTGACCTGGCTTATTTCACTTCCAGAGACTGCCGCATAAGCTTCCAGCTCTTCCTTAAACTTTTTTGCGATTATTGGGCTTGCCCCTCCCAACAGTAGTGTATCATCTGCAAATTGTGCATGGTTTATATCTTTCACCCCTTGCACGATTCTTATTCCCTGGAGGTTTTTTGAACTTGGGAGTGTTCCAAGTGGTAGCTTAGGACTGAAGCTTGGATTGCATAGAGAAGGGGCGAAAGGGGGCACCCTTGTCTTAAACCCCTGGAGGCTTGGAAGAACTTTGTTACTTTCTCATTCACCAACGGAGCTATCCATGGTGATCCAATACAAGCTTTTATCTAGTTTACAAAGGTCAAATCAAAACCAAACTTTCTCATTACTTCAAATAAAAATTTATGTCTAACTCTATCAAAGGCATTGGCGAGATCCAGTTTAATGATCATACCTTTGTCTTTCCTCTGGATACTTGAGTGAAGGGCCTCTTGAACAAGGATGATGTTATCAGCAATATGCCTACCTTTGATGAAGCCTCCCTGGTTTTCAGGGACAATGAGAGGAAGAATTATCTTGAGTCGATTGGCTATAACTTTGGCGAGAATTTTATAGCTTGTGTTGCAAAGGGATATTGGCCTGAAGCGGTTGAAGGAGATTGTTCCTTTATCCTTCGGGATGAGTGCCAGGAAGGCCGAGTTGGTGATTCCACCCAGCTTGTTGCTGTGCTGCGATTTCTTGATCATTTTGGTTAGATCCTTTTTGATTATATCCCAACACTGCTGATAGAATCTGGCAGTAAAACCATCCGGCCCAGGGGCCTTATCTGGATTCATTTGATCCAGGGCCTCCTTTATCTCTTGTTGCGATACATCCCTGGTCAGCTTGATGTTGATATCCAGATTTATGAGGCAAGGGATAATGGAGAGTGGGTACATCTGCGCGTCTATTCCTGTCCATTGTGGTTCTGTGTAGAGCGCCTCAAAGGCTTCAAAGGATGCTTGTTTTATGCCCTCTGGATCTGCAATTGTTTTGTTTTGGACTTGTACTTCTGTAATTGCTTTGTATTGTTTCCTTGCCTCCGCTTGCTTGTGAAAATAGCTTGTATTTTTATCTCCTTCTTTCAGCCAAAGACTTCTTGATTTTGCCTCCAGTAGCTTTCCTCCTCTATGCAGGCTTTGTGCCATTGTCTTTGAAGGCTGTCTTCTTTTTGCAGGGTTTCCTGCGTGACCTCTTTGTGTTCCATTTCTAGCTGATGGCTCTCGAGCTGCATTTGGGCTGCTATGCGCAAGGCTATTGGATTTGGCTAGCTCTTTGCCCATAGTTTTAGGGCTCTTTTTAACCTTCTTAATTTTTCTTCCCAAACATAGAAAATTGAGCCTCTAACAACGCTGGTCCACGTTTTGGTAACCAAAGAGAGAAAGTCTTTGTCTTGGATCCAAGTTGGGCTAAATCTGAAGGGGATGGGTCCTCTGACTTGGTCATAATTAATTTCTAGTCGAATGGGCTTATGATCTGATACGCTTTGGGGTAGGATCTCTGCTTTTGCTGTGAGTCCTAGTAAAAGAAGGGAGCTTTGGACTAGGAATATGTCCAGTCTGGCAGCTATGTGCCCAGGTCCGATCCTTTTGTTTGTCCACGTGTAAAGTCCTTTGGCCGGCTTGATATCTAAAAGGTCACAGGCTGTGACTAGATCTTCCACCCATTCTCTGGCCAGATCTCTCACTATGGAACCCCCTCGTTTTTCCTCTTGAGCCAAGGTTACATTCAGATCCCCCCCGAGAATGATATTGTCGAGTTCGTTTTGCTGTAGGAAGTTTTGTAGGGATTCCCAACATTGTTTTTTTTCCCCCAAATGCTGTGGCACATAGATATTGAAGATGCTTACCTGATAACCCGAGTCTTTGTGGAGGAGTTTGGTGTGAATCCAGTGCATGCATGTGTTAGAGCTGATCAGGTCTATTTTGGAGGCGTTCCACAGAGTGCAGAGTCCTCCTGAGGCACCTCTAGCGTTTTCAACTATTCCTTGGCTGCCTCTCCAAACGTTCAACGAAGTTTTGAGTGAGTGTTGCTGGCTCATCTTGGTCTCTTGGAGGAGAAGGATATTTGCTTTCGAAGCTTTGATTATATCCTTAAGTGCTTCTTCCTTCCTTTTACTACCCATTCCCCTACAGTTCCAGGAGGTTAGAATCATTAAATACCTTGGGGGGAGGGGCGGCCTCCTTGGGAGGCTTTGGCTTGCTTTCTCGTGTGCCAAATGCTGATCAACTGCTTGATGGTGGGCTGTGACCCTTTGAGGATGTCTTTGTATGTTTCCTGGTCTCTTTCAGCTTTTTTGGTTTTCCTGCCTCTTCCCGTTTTCTTTGGAGTGGCCCAAGCCTCGCTTGCGTCTTCTGAGTCGCTGCCTGTTGAGATCTCCCCTTCTTCTATGTCCTGACTTCTGTCCAACCTTTGGGGGGAATTGTTTTGCTCCCCTTCTTCTTCTGCTGTTGGATTCCCTTTGTCCTCGGGGGTCTGGTTACCTTTTGCCCCTTCCTCTTGAGCATCTTTACTTGGATCTGGTTCCTCTTCGTCGATTCCTTTTGCCAAAATACTGAAGCTATTCTCAGTTTCCTTGGTTCCTGAGCTTTTGTTTTGCGGTGGGGCTGCCTTTTCGTTTCTTGGTCCTTTCGCTTTGGGTCTCCCCTTTCGAGCCTGTTGCCAGCCTTCATCCCCTTCTTTCTCTGTAGAAGGGTTCTTTGGGCAGTTCCTTTGGAAGTGGTCGTATTCATGACAACCTCTACACTTGAACGTGAGCTGTTCGTAATCCAACTTTTGGAAGTGGTGCCACTCCCCAACTTTTAATTTTATTGCCTCTGGCAGTCCTACCTCCAGGTCGACTTCCACACAAATCCGTGCGCAGGAGTACTGGTCTCTAGGATCCGCTCGATCAATGTAGCGCCCCAGTCCATTTTCGATTGCTTGAAGTAAGGATGGGTTCCAGCAGTGTATTAGCAAATTTGGGAGTCTTACCTAGATAGGGACGTCTTTGGGGACCTCTAAGGCAGGATCAAAGCTTGGGGTCCATCGATTTAAGTAGAGTCCTTGGGTGCCCATGAAGTACGGTCCGTTTCTGAATATCAAATCTCTATCCTCCTGAGAGATAAATTCAAAAAATAAAATACCCTCTTCCGACTGCATAGCATANCCCATGAACTGACCTACGAGACCTCATTCATAGAGGGATAGGGCAGCCTTCATTGGATGTTCGGGAGGCAGGTCAATCTCCGGGATAGCGTCTAGTTTCTTGACGAAGCTTGGAGGAGATGAAGGGGTAACCTTCTTGCTGCAAGCTGCAATCAGTTTTCGGAAGGAGGTGGATGGAGAAGGAGGGGGCGGTGGCTCCCCTCCTCCCTGAGCTTCCATGGCGGCGGTTGTATCGAACCCTAGACAGCTCTACACCAGGGCGCGGGCGATCTCTTGCTCTTCCATTTATGTTTATATTATTACCATTGAATATTTATCTTTATTTAATATTCTTTCATTAGAACTCTAATCTCAATTTTATTGAATCTAAATCTAAGTTTAAAAAACCTAGACATGGTGCTTATTATTTTCAAGTTTTAGATACTAAATAGTTATTTTGACATACTAAACAACATTGTTTTTGAAGGTTACTAGGTATTTCATATAAATAGTTATTTTGACATACTAAACAACATTTTTTTAAGGTTTTTAGGTATTTCATATTTTCCTAAATTTTTAGGATTATTTAAAAAAATGATGAAACTTTTAGTTGTTTCATCTTTTATTAAATTTTAAAATTATTTTTAAAAACTATATGAAACTTTTAAAGGAAATTAATTTAAATTAGAAAACGTTTATTTATTTATTTATGTAAATATATAATTTAAGTTTAAATATTTTATATAAATAATACTTAATGTTTTTTTACAATTTTTCAAATTAAAATAATTTTATATCTATCAAATAAAATAATTATTAATAATATATTTATATATACAATTTGAGTGGGCTTAATGGTTAAGAATACGTGTTTTTTCATTGGAGGTCACAGGTTCAAATCTAGAGGGGGGTAGGGTATGTATACCTACGTAGACTTTAGCAGTAAAATCATTGTGCTGAGGGGGTCCCTTGTCCCACAAACAAGGGGTCATCATATAGCAATTTGGTGTCTGGCTTGGTCGTGACCTTAAAAATAGACTATTATTATTATTATTATTATTATTATATACTTAAATATCACAACTTGAGTGGGCTTAGTGGTTCATGTGTTTCCTCCTAGAAGGTCACAGGTTCAAATCCAAAGGGGGTAGGGTTTGTACACCTCCATAGACTTTAGCAGTCAAATCCCTACACATAGGGGATCCCTTGTCCCATGAACAAGGGGGTCTCACCAATTTCCCTTGTCCCACGAACAAGGGGGTCTCACCAATTTCCCTTGTCCCACAAACAAGGGGTTCTCCTAACGTGCCACTTACAAGAATTGAACCTAGGTGGAGTGGATAACTATCATTCCTCCCAACCACTCAAACTAAACCTAATTAACTCATAATTTTGTTGGATTATGGGAATAGTCTTTATTTAAACCTATATAAACTAGATTTTGTGTTCCATCACTAATCTAGTTTTATAGTCACACCCAATCATACAAACCTCTCTTAATTCTTAGTGTGTGTGTGTGTGTGTGTGTGTGTGTGTGTGTAAGTCAAGAGGTATCGATTTTACCCTTTCTACATATGGTTATATCAAAACTATGTTTTTGCTATCTCAAATGTTTTTTAAAAGTTCTACAGAGTTTGACATTATTTAAAAAATCATGTTTTTCTCCCTACTAGTCGACAACTGTACTACTTGACAAGCTGACATACTAATAACATATATCAAAAAAATACAAAATAAAAATTTAAACTAAAATTTACTTCTTATTATCAACATTGTCCACATACTCTCTGTATATCAAAGAACTTAAGGGGCACTTATCTCTCTGTTTGCTTCTATATAAGGGTGATTTGGTGGAAACATCCTTTCCAAAGGAAGGAAAACATAGGTCAAGACATGGACAACAATTCCCTTTGCTACTTCTAGAGAAGATTCTATCTCTAGGTATTTCACTCGGAGATTGATCAAGGTGCCTTTTTCATTGGTCTACCAATTTTGTAGTTATTGTAGGTGACACTAAATGTTCTATATATCCATGGGAATATTATTGGTTCTACCCATAAGCATAGCATAGATGGTGGCCCTAATCACATGGGCCAAAAGGGTCACATGAGTAGGAGTGGAAAGAGCTTGTTCCACTTAGAATTCATAATGCATTGGATCCTTTCTGAAGTCAACCTTCATCTCATCCTACAAGCAACATTTACAATAGGTATCATATGAATGGAAAATTTTACAAAGAAAAAGTTATAGAATTAGTGTTTGATAGTAAGTTTTGTGAATTACAATATCTT
>JASDQU010241157.1:48945-60936 GCA_032191745.1 Picea mariana | reverse complement strand
GATTTGTATGGGGAGTTCTACTTCAAATTATTCTTAAGAGCTTTGCTTTAGTTCTTCAAGTCAGATTGTGGATCTTCTTCATTCAAGGCATTGGAGCAAAGGTGTGTGTGTTGAAGCAAAGAGGCATCGAAAGGGGACCTTGCAACATCAAGGCATGGGTTGTATTCTCCACTTTCTATTCACTTAATACAATAGTGCATTCTTCCCTATATAAGCATCTCATCTTCTATTGTATAACCCCTTGATCTTATACATAGACTTCATTAGAATACATGTATATTTGTTTTCCTTCGTTGTTGGTTTGTGATTCTTAGACAGGCTTTCTATTCTGCAAACTCAAGGAAGGAGCTACAAAGACAACACTTGCAAGGAAAAGCGTCGTTTAAAAGGTATGTCACTTGTAACTCATTAAACTGGTTCACATGATGATGAAGTTTAAGGAGAAGTGTGTATTCTATTATGTTTTGTTCTAGTTTCCTATGGAATTTTAAAGGGAGATCTGTTTGTGTTTGCACTTACCGATTAATCTGATAATAGTGGGTGAGGGGCAGGGGCCATAGGTGTACTGAATATNGACACGTGCGAGGAGCGTGGGTGTGGGCATGGTCACCTGCATCCGGGGTAGTAGAATCCTTGAGTTCCATGTTGATACAAACATGTCTCAAGGAGTGAGTGGAAATATTCTCTATGGTAAAATCCTGAAGGTCAACATTGTCCTAAAAGATTTTATTGGAAATTGTGTTAGCTAGGGATTTTTCCTTGCGTCTGACGTGGAGGAAGGAGATTGGGTCTCCAAGATCCAGGATTTGAGAAATATGTTGAAGGCCCTAGTCCAAGCGCCAACTGGGAGAGAATTTTGATATATGAGAGCCATTTAACATGCGAGTAGCCAGAGAGATAATAAGGTGAGAGTCACCTTCAATTAAAAGAGGGAAAAGTGCATGTTGACTAGATATTCTAAGATCATGGAGGAGACCCGAAAGTTCTGTTGCATTGTTACTATCGTGACCAATGTGCTTGTGATAAAGATGAACAATATCCCCCATGTCAGTATGGAAAAAACCTCCAAAATCCGCGGGTCTAGGATTACCTTTTGAGGCACCATCAAAATTTAGTTTGAGGAAACCATAGGGAGGGGGCATCGATGATCTAGACCGCAGGGGAATATTGTGTGGGGGTATGTGGAAGGGGGGGAGTCCCAAGAGTGTCAGGGTGGATGTCCCATCGCTGAAGGAGTAAAGCTTCATTGTGCGGAGCTTTGAAGTCAAGGTCAGACTAGTAGTGCAAAAGGACAGTCTCTAACATATGTGTTTTGCAGATGGTCCAAAGGGAGTCTTCAGAAGTAAATTTATCTTCAAAAATGTGTCAGTTACACTCTTTCCATATGTTCTAGACCAGGAAGCCCGAGAGATGCTGCCAAAGACGATCGAGAATTGGGTTCTGATAGGGACTATCGGCCCAATTCTTGAGGGTGTGAGTGATGTCACCATGAATTAGATTCAAGATCCTGCAGAGGATCGCTACTTTGTCCCATAAATTGTTGGAGAAGGTGCAGTTGTTGAGTAGATGATCTATGGATTATTCATTGTTTTTACATAGAACACATCTTGAGGGGCCAAAGAATCCTCTTTTGAGGATGTTTTCCCAGGTGAGGATACCTCTATGAGGAAATTTCCAGAGAAAGATTGAGATCTTTGGCTAATTCCTTAGAGCCCAGAGCTTGGCCCATCTTGGATCTAGAGGATCAGGCATGGGTTGAATGAGGAGTTGGTAGGCTTGTTTGATGGTGAAGGTTCCCCTTGGCATATAACCCCATCTGATCTTGTCATTGTCTTGATTTATTCTGGTTTTCTGATTGTTGACATCTTGCACGATTTGAGTTATGGTTTCTGGCTACAGATGAGAGAGAGAAGTATGGAGCAGTAGCCACTGTCTAAAGTGTTGCGTGTATGTGGTGTGCCAGTAGTCCTTGACATTAGCACTGCCTTGAGGTGGAATATTATGTTTCCTTTCCAAGCTTGGAATTTGTTTCCAAGAGTCTGACGAGAAGTTTGCTAGGGCCCCATTTCTGATTTCCCAAAAACTGTGTTGTTGGATGAGGTGGCATTGGCATTTCACCAAGTTCCAAATGAGAGAGACTTGAGTGGTAGGGGTGAAGTGGATAAGGTTGTGAGGGTCCCAGTTTGGGGTGTATTTTTTGTGCCAGAGTTGCGCCCAAGGGGTGGATGTGTTGGATATCCAACTCCACTAGGTTTTAGCACTGAGAGTTTTGTTACTTTTTCTAGGGTTTCTGAGGCTGAGGACGCCCATATTCTTTGGTAAATAGAGGGTGTCCCATTTGACTAGAGCCCATTTGTGAGTGTTGTTTTACCTGCTCCAGAGAAAGGTTCATTGTAATTTCTGAATGGAGTTGGGCACCCATTTGGGGGCAGCAAGAATTGAGAAGAGATACAACAACATTGTCTGCAAGGTAGATTTTAGGAGAACGAGTCTCCCTGCTAGATTGAGAGTTATGTAAGTCCAAGAGGAGATGCATTGAGTGAGTTTGTCTAGAAGTTACTTCCAACTAGAGTGCTTTATTGCTGAGGCGATTAGTGGAGCTCCCAGGTATTTGGAGGGGAGAGAGGAGGTAGAAAAACCTAGGGTTCAGGAAATGGTTCTTTGAGTGAGAGGGGGCATGTTGAAGAAGAATATGAGATATTTTTCAAAGTTTATAGTGGCTCCTGAGGCCTCCGAGAATATGTCAAGTAGGGTTTTGAGGGTGCATGATTCTTGGATGGAGGGGTGGGCTAGAAGGAGGTTGTCATCCACAAAATTTTGGTGTTTTAGAGGTTGATTGTTGTGTAGCTATAATCCTTTAAGAGTGCCATTTGAGGTGTCATTTTTTAACATTCAACCTAAGCCTTCAACCATGAGGATAAAGAGAAAGGGGGAAAGGGGATGTCCCTGACAAAATCCGCGGGATGGGAGGAAGGTAGGTGAGGGAGATCCATTGACAAGAACCGAAAATAAGGTAGAAGAGAGGAGAGAGAGGATCCAATATATCCAATCATGACTAAAGCCAAATGCCAGGAGGGTCTTCTCAATGTACTCCTAGTTGAGGCAATCAAAGGCTTTGGATAGGTCTAGTTTGAGCAACATACCCAATGTCTTGGTGGATTTTAGGGAATGAATGACCTCATGGGAAAGAATTATTCCATCCAGAATCTGCCTGTCCTCAACATATCCTGTTTGATCAGGAGAGATAAGAAATGGAAGAAGAGGCTTCAACTTGTTAGCTATGACTTTGTGATGATTTTATAGATAACATTGCAGAGTGTTATGAGTTGATACTTACTTGTGATGACCACATTTTCCTCTTTGGGGATCAGGGTGAGGAAGGTGGCATTGAGGGCAGGGAGGATCCACTGATGATTACGCGATTCCTCCACATTGTCGAGAACGTCCAGCTTGATTATATCCCAGTAGGCATGGAAGAAGTTGATAGTGAAACCATCCAGTCCATGGGATGTATCTTCCTTCATTTGCATGACAGAAGTGTCCACCTCTTGAAGAGTGATTGGATGCATGAAGGCAACATTGTGTTGATTGGTGACTATGTTGGGGATGTGGGAGGTAACCCTATGTATGGCATTTCCTCTGGAGCAGTTCTCCTCCATGAGAAGATCAACATAGTAGGAGACCAACTATGTCTCAATGTCCTTATGGTTTCAAGCCTGGTGCCATCTTTCGTTCTAAGGTTGGAGATTTTGTTGTGCCTTCTGTGTTGGATAGTAGATCGACGAAAGAAGGAGGTATTGCATTCTCCCTCTTTTAGCCAGGAGATTCTGGATTTTTGTTTCCAGAGGATTTCCTCTTGCTTGTATCTTTCTTCAATTTGGGACTGAAGCTTTGTTTCTTTGCATGTGAGAGAAGTCGAGCGACCTTAGAGGATAATATGTTGTTGAAGGAACTCCATGTCCTTTTCTAGAGTGGTTTTGGTTGATAATATGTTCCCAAAGGTCATTCTATTCCACTCCTTTAGATGTTGCTTTATCCTTTTTAGTTTTTGCTGGAATCTGTACATTTTGGTGTGACCAAGGGGGTGGGTAGTCAACCACCTTGTTGGATCATGGGTTTGAATTCATGGATGGATAACCAAAATTTATCAAATATGAAGGGGCGATGTCAATTCTTATCATTTTTGTTCCAGTGAAGGTAGATGGGCCAATGGTCGGAGCCTGAGGAGGGGAGGATGGAGGAGGAAATCTCATCCCCGCCTGTTTCAATGTATTCAAAGACTAGGAATCGATCACAAAGTGAGGCTATATGGGATTTGCCTCCGCGTCAGTTGTTCCAGGTGTATATCCCATTGGTGGGATCCATATCAACTAGTTCATTATTCTAAATGAAGTTTTTAAATATGTCGTCCTCCTGCGTGAGAGTATGATTCCCACCCTTTTTTTCCAGCAGATTGGTGATGAGGTTGAAGTTGCCACCAAGGATCCAGTTCTGTCTGGGTTTTTCTTGCTTGTACCAATCTAGAAAATTGAGGAGAATGGTTTTTTGATTAGCAGATTGAGGTCCATATACAGAGGTGAGGAAGCCATGCATGTCCATGCCAATGAGGTGGTAGGAAACTGAGATGGAGTTTATGGTGGTGGTGAAGTCATTAAGAGTGTTAGCTGAAGGATCCCAAGAAATTGAAAGTTCACCTGAGGCTCTCGCTGCATCCACTGCAATGGATTTGCTATTTTTCTAGAGACAAGCTAGTTGTGTTTAGAGAGTCTCACTAGTGCTTTTTGTTTCCTGAATCATGAGAATTGTGGTTTTTTCCTGGTGGATTTTTCTTCGGATCATTCTATGTTTGCTAAGACTGTTTATGCCCCTAACATTCCAAGAGATTACTTTCATTGGGAACCTTGAGTGTTGGAGGAAAAAAATTCAGTTAGCTGGGCATATTTCCCTAACTCTACTAACCTAGAACCCAAGGAGGCAATGTGTTGAAGATTTGTCTTGTGCCCATGCTTCTTGAGATCTTTGACTTCTTTTTTCAGATCAGTGGGTGGGTTGTTTTGTATCCCTAGTCAGCCACAGAGGTTGGACTTGTGGAGGAATTATTTAAGGAGGTGGATCTTCTTTGGAGTGATCATGTGGAAGGCTTGTTTTTTGCATGCATCTTCCAGTCCTAGGAGATCTAAATCGCCCAGATCTAGATCTCCCATATCTTCATCCATTAAAGTATCTAGGTCCTGACTGGTGGAGCAGATCAGGTTCTTTTTGGGCAGTGTTGAGGATGGATTAGGCATGGGAATGGTCGAGCTGGATGAGGGATCTAGGGTGGGAGTGTTTTCCTAGTTGTGCACGGGTTCTTGGTGCTGCTTTTTGGGGGCTGGAAGGAGGTCTTCTTCACTGTGATCCTCCCTGGGAATTTGTTGGGACAAAACTTGAAAACTGTTGCTTGTAGATGGATCTTTGGATTTAGCCACAGTGTGGGGTTTCCAGGCATTTCTTCTCTGAGTGGGGATTGTGCGGAAACCGTCTTCATTTGGGAGTGTTGCATCTTTTGGGGCTGTAGTTTGCTTGTTCTGAGGGTAGTCTTGGAAGAGGTGCCCATGTTCATGGAATCTGTGGCATCTGAATGGTACATGCTCATAATCCAGGGTTTAGATCCATTCAGTATCTTCATGGGTGAGACATATAGAGTCTGGCAGGGATTTGGCGATGTGCATGTAGACACAGATCCTGGCATAGGAAGTGTATTTGTTGGTTTTAGTTTTCTCTGTTATTTTGATGAAGTTTCCCATAGTGTTACCAATGTCTTTGAGGGTTTCATCATCCCAGTAGTCCCGGGGTAACGAGTATAGCCTAATTCACATGGGCACCCAGGTGAAGTCTTCCTTGTCTGAATTGAAGCACTCTGTCTAGTTTCTTAGGTATAAGCTTGTTGAATTGAAGAAGTAGGGGCCTCCTTCTAGTATTCAATCTCTGTCATCCAGCTACATGAAGATGATGGTGAAGAATCCTTTTGAGCCTAGTTAGATGTCAAAGTGGGCTTAGGTTTTCCATTTTATTGCGATCTAGTTGAGAAGAGCGTGTTTCGTCGGCCATATTCCGATGAATTTTCCAATGAGCGCATAAGTTCTCATGTGTTCAATTTTAGCATTGATGCGAGATGGTGGGAGATCTATCCATGGTTTGTTATCATATTTAGGAATGCAGGTGTTGGTCTTGATGGATTCCGGGGTGAGAGGGGTCGTGGCCGACTTCGTAGGTGTTGAACAAACAACTGTATTAGGAGCGAACTGGTTTTCTTGGACGGGTTCCTAGGTAGGAGGAATATTTGAGACTTGTTCCAGGGAGATTCTTGGTGGGTCGCTTAAGAATTATTTATAGGAAAGGGAGGAGCCGCAGGCTCCTCCCTTGGGGGAAACCATGGGGGTATGAAACTAGAGGTTAGCGACGGAGGTTACCTGGTCGAAGGTGAGGGCGAGCATGGAAAAAAAATAGAGTTAGGGTTCGAGCATCCACTGGAAAGGTGGAGCCATAACTGAATCAATATTCCTATCGTTACGAAACCTCTCTCAACATAGACTCATTAACTTCATAGTCAAATCAAAATAGGTCTACCCCTATGTGGACTCTAGCCAAAAACTTGTAGTTTTCTCTCAACACAAATATTTTTCAATTTAAGATCTTAATGAAATAGATAAATTTGGAATAAAATATAAATTCTTAAAAGTTAATCGACCCAAAATTTAGGAGAGGCTTAGCATATATAGTTTTGTATATGAAATATGTATGCATGAACAAACACAGATACATTGTATGTATAATCAATAATAGAGACCTATGTGGTGTAGTACACATAAACAATACACATAAGCAATCTACATCTAAATAGTAATCAACAAATATATATATAGATGTATTTGTGTTCATTATACACACAATATATCTAATCAATATTATAAACCTATGTTTCTATGTGTATTACACACATATTGTATATCCAATCAATAATAGAGAACCACAATTTATATGCATTGCACACATAAACATTGTATATCTAACAGTAAAATACACCTATGTTTTTATGTGCATTATACACAATGTTCATCTAATCAACAACAAATAACTACATTTTTATATGCATAAACTCTGTGTATACACATCATAAAGTCTAAGAGAGAATATGCATAAACATAAATTTATCAAGAATATGCTTTCATTAATGAAGAATGAATTCATTCCTTAATAGCAAAGCCAAAATTAACATTATGAAGACATTGATAAAAAAAGTTAAGTTGTCTTGTTGGATATTGTACAAGAGACATATTTTGTAAGCAGGTAAATGAAGAAGATTGTAGGTGTATTGTTGGATGGAGGAACCCCTCCTTCAAGAAACTATTTTATGCAGGTATTTCAATGGAAGATTCAAGACTAAATAAAAAAGATGATCGATGAAAAGAGAAGATGATGTTGACTCCATGATAGAGAAATTCAAGAAAAGGAAGATTGATGCAGAAAGAGGAAAGGATGAAAAAATCAAGAGAAAAGGAGATTTGTGGCAGAACCTTACAACAAGAAAGTTGTAACAAAAAGGAGAACAACTTCTAGCTGTGTTTGGGTATAAGTTGTTGAGTCAGCTCCACAATCATGATGTGGGTAGAGTTGTCTAGAGAAAGGAGCAAGTGAAGCTCTTGAGAGAAGGTAAGGAGGTGCATAAGCCTACAACTATGGGAGCTTAGGAGCAGACGAAGAGAAGAAGGTTCTAGTGAAAGGAACTAGAAGGATACCAAAAGATCAAGATCAGGAGAAAGCTTGATGAGGTATTGGGTAGCAGGTGCAGAGGCTTTCCATAGAGGAAAGGATATTTTCATATTACAATGAGAATGGAGAAGCTCATGGAGGAGGAGAGGATAATGACTATGGATAGTCAGGTAAAGGGCTCATAATGAATCCACAAAAAATAAAAAGAAGACATAAAATCCATGACAAAAGGAGATGACAGAGGGACTCCTATGCATGAACAAAAGGAACAAGAGGTAAAAGAAAAGGATAGAGACAATGATGAAAGGAGCAACAAAGATAGACACAACAAAGTGTTAGAAATGAAGCAGCGAAAGTATGAAGAACAAAGAAGAAAGTGAATCAAGGTATAAATAAAAGTATTGTGTGGTTTGAGATATAGATGAAATATATCCATGAAGTATGACATCCCTAAGAAGTTTAATGGTCCTTGGATATTGTATTATTGTTGGTCTTAGTCTTATGGTTGTATAAATGAAATTGTATGTACCTAATGTAAGCTTGATGAGTCATTTATTCCCCATAATTTATTAAGTTCGTGGTGCTCTAAAAACCACTTTGTAATGTATGGTTTGTGGTCAATGAATGGTAGGCATGAGAGAGATTTTTCTCAACCATGGGAAGAATCGTCGATTTGAGGTAGTCCATGTGAGAAGGAAGTTAAGAAATTTTAGGTAATGAAAAATGCTTGTGTAAGAGCATACTGATTATTGAGGATATGATAGAGTAGAGAAAACTATGAGATAAAAGTTTTCGAGAGATAAGGGATGCATGGAAAGGAGTCCATGAAGGATTTTGTTCCTTGGGATTCTGATGTAGGAGCATCGATAGTAGGGTTACAGGTAAGAAAAAAACCCAGAAGGATCATGATGATAATGGAGATATAGGGGAATAATAGGTACATGTATGCAGATTCATGATGGAAGAATGGTTGATGAACCATGTACGGGAAAGGGTTTCCTAAAGAACCGGTTAATATAGTGGCTGACAACCCATGTATTCCAGTGGATGGAAACTCTTTTATATGGACATCAACAATGTTCTTGTATTGCAGATACAAGGTGAAAGAAGACCAAGGAAGAAGAAGACCAAATAAAATCGAAGCTGAAGATGAAAGGATGATAAAGGAAAAGATGGAAAAGAGACTAGTTTATTGAAGAATACTCATTTAAAGGACATTATGGAATAATTCATACTTGTAACGATTAATAATATGATTATTGTAGTGTGGTAGACTTATTCTAGAAAGTCTACGTAGGAATAAGAGATGGAGAGAATTGAGTGAATATATAGGGATGCAGATTGTTGAGAAAATCATGGAGAGATTGTGGAGAGATCATAGGAGATAGTTAGGGAGATATTTTTGGAAATAGTTGAGGAAATATTTGAACTAATTTCCTAATTATGATGTATTCATTATGGTCACATCACATTATATAAAGGGACAATTTGTACTATAGTGTAACATTGGGGAATGATTATTTAATAAAATTTCCCCTTTAGGGGCTTGGGATCACATATCCTTTGTGTCCCTTGCTTTTAATAGTGTGTATAGTTGTGGTTTAATTCTATTGCGCCTGTGATGTCATCAAATTTAATTAAGTAAATTCATGGCTAGGCATCGAGGAGGCATTGCAGGAGAAAGCCTATTACTTATTTCTCTTTGATCTCTGCACGTTTGTTAAACAAAGTGTCAAATATCCCTCAATATGTGCCTAATTTTAAATTAACTGTCAAACCAAATAAAAATCAACCAGGGGTCTTTCAGAATAGTTGCATGTCTTGTTCACATTGAGTCATTTTAAATAATTATTGAGCTTATGCAGTTTATGGTATAAAATGAAAGATCAGTCAAACATAATACATATATATCTTATCCATTGAAAGAAAAGGAGCATGTCTGGATTTGTCGTAACATATCATTCATTCAAGGATTCTATTTGATATGCATACGAGGATTTCTCCATAAACAACTCAAACTGTACACTTTCCAGTGAAAATCCCAAAGAGCCATAGTATGTATTTATAGGGATTGTATTCTTGCATCTTTGCTCATCCAAACTGATATACATGTGCATAGGATATACTTGTGCACAGGTGCATAAGCTATATCTTGGTTGTGCAGGGATATACTTGTGCGGAGGTGTAGAAGCTATCTCCGTGTTTTCATTTTTATTGTTTCTTTTTTTATAACAATGATAACATTGATATCATTAAATAACATTTGATAAAATTGATAATATTGATAAAATTGCATATTATTAAGATATATTTAATATATAATTTTTTGAATTTTTTTTTATAATATAATTTTGTTTACATAAAAATTATTATATTATTTAATATACATTATTTATGAACGTGTGACTTATTTTCAGAGGTGTGGAAGCTATATATGTGCCAACTATATGCTTAACGATATTCTATTATTGATAACATTGATAACTATTAGACTATTCAATATGCAGACATATACCTGTGCGTAGGTGCAGGGTATATATGTAGCTTCCACACATATATATATCAATGTTATCAATAATAGAATATTGTTATGCATATAGTCAACACAAATATATCTGTGCGGAGGTGCGGAAGCTATATCTATTCCGCACAGACATAGCTTCCGCAGAGATATATCAATGTTATCAATAATAGAATATTGTTATGCATGTAGTTCGCACATACATAATTGTGCAGAGATGCAAAAGCTATATATGTTCCACATAGACTTTCTACTCAATAGAAATTACACTACCATGCAACCCTTATTTAGCTCGCCCTCTATAAGATTTGCTCTCTTTCTTTTTTTAATTTCAATGCTTTAAATTTTTTTGGGTAAATAAAAAGCACTTTATGATATCATATCTAATCCACATGAAATGGATTCTAGGATTATGTTATAAGGGAAAATCTACACAAATTTTAAACTTATTCACATTATCAAAATATGAGGAAAAATACATATCATAGGTGTACCAAATAAACTTTGGTACATGACTTTTTGACTTTTTCACTTATCAAAAGATAATATATATAATGATATGTGTAGTATGTATTCATGAGTGTCCGTGATTTAAAATTGATTATTTTGTAGCCCCCCTCCTAACCTTTTTGTCCACTTCGGTCAAACTTACCTTTAGTCATTATGATATATATTCCTTTTTGTCCACTTCGGTCAAACTTACCTTTAGTCATTATGATATATATTCCATGTTTTGTAGCGTCCTTTGTGGTCAAACAATTATTTTAGACCCTTTATCAACTTTAAGTCAAGGTTTTGTCTATGCCTCTTTTGTTTCCTTTATGTTCCACAAAAATTCTCTTCATTTTAATAACAAAGAAATAGCTAAAAAACAACAACATATTCGATTCAATACCATAGGTACATGCGTTATCAGGTTTTTGGATTATTTGAATTCATGGATGGATTTTCTCTATTTGATTTCAGTTATTCATCCGTCAATGATGTATAGGGATATTTTGTTATCTTGCTTTAATTAAATAAAAATAAAAATGATTAAAAATGAAATTTATATGTATTTTATATTTTTAAATATAATAAAAATGAAAATGTTGAGTTTATTTTAGTTTTTGTAAGTCAAAATATTTTGAAGAATATAATATAATTATGAAATTTCATATTATATTATYAAGGGTAAGATAAATCATGATGAAACACTACTCATATTCAAATTCTTTTGTATTACAAATTGTTCAAATTCCTTGATTCTAAGTGTGGTGTAGTGTCGATTTGAAATGATGTAGGTTTCAAAACTTTCTACAACAATTATTACATATGTTTTTTTTTTCATAAAAATTAGGAGTTTTTTATTCATTAAAAGGGCACGACCAACACAGCTAAGTACAAAAAAGAAAAACAAAGACTTACACAAAAATACAATTTTTCCATCACAACAAACATCCAATTATCTCTTCTATATCTATTGTTTCTTCAAAATCTACTATTATTGTAGTTTTGAACTCAATATATTTGATAATATATACCATTTATACATTAAAAAAAAAAAGGAACCTCCACTTTTTCATCATCTTCCTTATCCAAAGGCACCGTTGAAGCATTTAGATATGGAATGAAACCCCTCTTCTGAACAAACACTCATTAACTATTACATATATTTAAAGTAATTGTATTTCAACTTAAATGATTTAGGTTTATATTCTATATATCTAATTACCATT
>JASDQU010241156.1:155791-177130 GCA_032191745.1 Picea mariana | reverse complement strand
AGTTTACATACATCATCACGTTCTTTGTTTCTATTGCATTAAGTTAAAAGGTAGAATAATCTACCTATTTCAACGTTCTTTGTTTCTATTGCATTAAGTTAAAAGGTAGAATAATCTACCTATTTCTTTTTCTTCTCCATATGAGTGTGTTGACGATCCCGCCATCGCTTATTTTCTTCCTTAGAAATCTGTGGTTGTTCTACAGCCAGCAGGCCATACCATGAGCAACACAGTAAATCCTCCTTAATGTCTTTCTTTCTGTCATGAAAGGTTAATATAAAAAATTCAAATCAGAAATCTAATCTTAATGGATTAATTGAATTGTCATTGATAACAGATCGACTAAAATCAATCAAATCATGAAGGGAGAAAGAGGATCAAAGAGATCTTACAGCAATTTTATGATATAGCAAATCGGAGCCACCAAACGCAATGACTGGTCTGTTTGCTCCTGTGAAATAAAATCTAGCTCGTTCATTCCCTTCTTCTTGTCCTCTCTCTTTCTTCTCCTCTCGTGCCCTCTCTAACTCCATGTTAACATTTCTTACTTCTCCCCTTTTACTTTTGGTGGTGGTTTGTTATTATCATCACTTCCTACATCCTTTCTAGCTTTGAGTTGGTGTAGCCACTTCCACTACCTTTGTTGGTGCTTCTCAAATGTGTCTCCTATGTCTTTGCTAGCCCCGTGTTGGCATTTAACCTCCTGCTTGTTCTCAGGCTTCACTAACAATGTCATCTCTCAGACCCTCACTAGTTAAGAGTTTGGCATTGTTGTCTCTTGTGCCTTCACTCACTAGCTCTGCACTAGCATTTCCACCTTTCACCTTTTGCCTTTGCTCTTTTTTTTAAGCATAGGTGCTTCTTTTCCCTCCTTTCCCCTATTCCTGTCGTCCTTGAGAGTTGGCTTTCGTCCTTGAGAGTTGGTGTAGCCATCGCTTCCCCACTTGGGGCAAATTGATAACCTCTGTTTTACAGGTACAGAACTTGCTTTTGGTTGACCAATGATAAAACTATTCTACTACCCTTTGTACCTATTAAAATGGCACATTGGACATAAAGCTGAATCTACTCCATTCTTCATGCCAAACTCTGTATGTCCAAATATAAAGTATATGTGACATTATACAATATATTATGTGTTCGAGAATTGAAACTTAGAAAGTTTAAAGTATATGTGACATTATATAATACATTATGAGTTCGAGAATTGAAACTTAAAAAGTTTAAACGCTCAATAGCAACAACGTAGATTTAAAGTTCAGTGGCTCTCTTGTTCAAGGCTCCAATTAACCAACACATAAATTAACCTACAAGACTCCAATCAACCAACACAGAAATTAACCTAAGAAACACATACAACCGGGTAATGATACCCAATATTACATTAGATACAAAAAGGCTTACACCAAGATATTAAGAGCATGGAATAACAGAAAAAACCCATTACGGGATTTAGTTCGTTTCTAAACCTCATGAAGGCACACCTCACTAAACAGAACAGAGGAACGCAGGGAGACTGAAAGACAGASTAATGCCACCTATGCGGAACAGCAATTACTGACTGAAAGGAAAGGAAGGAAGCGATATCGGGAACAAAGCTTATATTTCCCTATATTATGCCTAATTTGTATGCCTGTCAGGATAAAATAAATAGGTAAGTGTTTCGCTGTTCTGTCAGGTCGTGTCACAAATAAATGGTTGTTGTTCTATGAAATGTTTCTTTTTTTTGGGGTCAGAATCACTATTTTTTTTAACCTATGACATAAATGACACCACCTTTATACTTTGGAAACCGCCGGAAAAAGGTCTTCGGTTGCGGATTGAAGGACCACGGCCTAACTGATAGGCTGAATGATGAGATCAACACCTACAACACTCGAATCAACCAACACATAAATTAACCTAAGAAACACCAAGATATTGAAAGCATGGAATAATGTAAAAAACCCATTGCGGGATTTAGTTCTTTTCTAAACCTCGGGAAGACACTTAGGCACACCTCGCTGAACTGAAGAGAGTAACGCAGGGAGACTAACAAAGACAGACGAATGCCAATTACTGACTGACTGAACATGCGGAACAACAATTACTGACTGACTGAAAGGAAAGGAAGCGATATCGGGAGCAGAGCTTCTGTTTCCCTATATTTTGTATGCTTGTCAGGATAAAATAAATAGGTAGGTGTTTCGTTATCCTGTCAGGTCGAGTCAGCTTAAAAAAAAAGAACCCGCGTCCAAAAACCGGAAGGGCCAGGTCCCATTGATAAAGAAATAATTGGATCCACCTTTATGCCTTTGAGAATCGTCAGGAAAAGGTCTTCCGGCGCGGATTAAAGGACCACGGAGAGTTGGAGTGAAGTTCAAGAAATCAATTGACCTCCAGGTAAGCTGCCATCCAGCCGCTAGAGAGGTAGTTTGAGATGCAACTAACCAAGTTCCAGTAGCGGATTAAGTTTTGTTTACCTTGAACCACTCGCAGTGGAACTGAGACAAACCAAAAAAAGGCCCGAGACTAGACCAACTGGGAATGATCATCGTCTGTAAGGTATGCTGAATGGATAATAGGTGTAAGATATACTAAGTGTAGGTCGACATGTTATCATCAGATGGTCCTCGTACTGGGTGGGGCTCGGAGCCTTATTAACATCAACAGGTGTGCTTCTTTGTGCCCAGGAGCACGAAACATAAGTGTTAATTACCCAACATAGAAAACCGGAGGATTACTAGGAAATGCTAATGCTGAAACTATAGAATCAAACAATTTAATCTAATATGCAACAATACAATCAATGTAATATATACAGGATCACCTTCTTTGTTTCTATTGCATTAAGTTAAGAAAGAAAGCTATGAGAAGGAAAGGTGAGTTACTCTACCTGTTAAGTTTACATACATCATCACGTTCTTTGTTTCTATTGCATTAAGTTAAAAGGTAGAATAATCTACCTATTTCTTTTTCTTCTCCATATGAGTGTGTTGACGATCCCGCCATCGCTTATTTTCTTCCTTAGAAATCTGTGGTTGTTCTACAGCCAGCAGGCCATACCATGAACAACACAGTAAATCCTCCTTAACGTCTTTCTTTCTGTCATGAAAGGTTAATATAAAAAATTCAAATCAGAAATCTAATCTTAATGGATTAATTGAATTGTCATTGATAACAGATCGAATAAAATCATTCAAACCATGAAGGGAGAAAGAGAATCAAAGAGATCTTACAGAAATTTTATGATATAGCAAATCGGAGCCACCAAACGCAATGACTGGTCTGTTTGTTCCCGTGAAATAAAATCTAACACGGGCAAGAAACAAATCGGTTCAGATCATTCTCATGGACGAATTTCAAATAGAATGACATCAAATTAAGTCACGAATTTCAAATAGAATGACATCAAATTAAATCAAAAGAAACCAAAAACAATGAATCGTGAAACAATTATATGGGAGATCTTAATATTATATAATCGGATCACAACACCAAACTAAAAGATGACTCTATCGGCTCACCCTGAAGACCATAAGCCACATGCGGATCACGTTGGCCCATCGAACTCCATGTCACCAGAATCGTTTCTATGAAGCCAATGGCCTCAAATGTGTCTCGGCTCTCCCACGGTCTCCCCTGAGCACAAGAGGACTGTACATTACAAACAGAGGAGCGGGCAGATTCTTATGATAACAATAAGAAAATCAAGTAAGGTTTTAATAAATTTAAACTCTCCGGTAAATCAAGGTTGCTTTGCCCACAGGAAGCCAGGAACAATTGACGTGCCGATACGGGCGAGAAGCTTCCATCGGGAGAACTAGTGTTTCCCGGACGGTCCTGCTAGTGAGCAAACGGCTGATCCATGGGTATGGTATCTGAACCCAATGAGTGAATGGAAGAAAGGGATCCACACACAGCTTAAACTGCTGCATTTGCTACCAGCAGCCTTCCCTATCTTTGGTGGTTCTGCATACTTAGGTAACTAATGTTTTTCCCTTCTATAGGCAGCCGTGGCTAAAAGAATATGAAATGCGCGGCTCTACTGCAATGAAGGGATGAAGTGGAACCCCGGGGCAACCAGAACTATCAGATGGCAATATTCTTCCTTTATATAAAGATTGTTTTTACCATCCAACGATAACATAAAATTCAAATCTATACGTTGGAGTTTGTGTAACTGAAATGTCAGAGATGTCAGACCTTAATCATAATATTTGGTTATTGGGATCAACAATGGTATAACTGCTTTGTATTTTAAATTTATTTTATGGTAGTAACCAATATGTTTGCCAAAATATAATATTTTAATATAAACAAAATCAAATAAAATAAAAATATTTAATATAATAAAACCAAATAAAATAAAATAAAAATATTTAATATAATAAAACCAAATAAAATAAAAAGGAAATTTTTTTAAATAAAAGAAAAAGAAAGATTTTTAAATTAAAAAAGTTTTAAAAAATATTTAATATAATAAAACCAAATAAAATAAAAGGAAATTTTTTTAAATAAAAGAAAAAGAAAGTTTTTTAAATTTATTTTATGGTAGTAACCCATATGTTTATCAAAATATAATATTTTAATATAATCAAAATCAAATAAAAAGAGCTCCAGATGGGGTGACATGCGGCAGCTCCTTGACATCTGGTTCAACACTAAGTCATAGCATAAATGCTAATGGCCCTCCCGCCTTGCATTTATGATGGTAGACGGCCATAACAACAGATATAAGGTGGAGGGACACCTCCCTCGCGCGAACACTCTCGCTCACAGCGCACTCAACATGTCAGGGTTTATGGATAGCTAGGTGAATCCGGCCTTTGGCAATTTGTTTTTTCGGGCGCCTGGACAGGGTTGGTCTGCTCTCGCTTCGGCTCTCTCCTTCATCTCCTGGCTTACTCTCATCTCGTTGCATCCTCACTGTATTGTCATATATTCCTTGGCAATTATGACCAGGAAGCGGGGCAGGCCTTGTCGTGGCTCGGCCTGGTACACCCACAAAGCGCAGCGGCAAAGGAAGGAGAAGCTGGAGCGCGCTCTGTTGTTGGCAACCTCCATCCTCCAAAAGAAGGCTCGAGCTGAACAATTGGCTCTGCATGCCATCATTGCGGAGACTGGGGCAGGTTGCAGCAGTCAAACCACGACAAGTAAGTCTGAAAATAGGCCGGAGGATGGTGTTGCGGATGCGTTCCCCACCTGTTACATGGAAGAAATACCGTTCATGGAGGAATTGGCGACCGCTCCAGAACCCCAAGCCATGGAGGCAAACCACCAGGATGGAAGCGGTCCTAAACTTGAACTGACAGATGACATCCCTGGGTGCATTGTCGAGGAAATTCCGTGGTCGGGTGACTACAGTCCCACCAACCATGCTACGCAGGCAACGCTCGAGGAAGAAACTCGGGACACAATTAGAGCCGAAGAGAACGCGGACGCAAACAACCCAGCGAGGAAGGAGGAAGCGGCTGGTGCAGAACTGATGGAGCTCGAGGCTGGAGATGGAGCGACCGTGGAAATGAGGGACGTAATCCTCGACGCCGTGGGTAATGGCCTGCATGGCACTTTTCTCCGTGCAAAGCATCTGGCTCTGGTGTTCGAACTCCGAGGCCACATGGCAGACCTGGAGCACAGAGCCCTTCTCATGGGCCAGCGTCTGGACCTGCTCCTTGACGCGTACTCCAATGCTCCAGCAAAGAGGAAGTGCCCTCTCTGTGAGCAGGCATTCGCCATCCCAGCTGGGTCCGCGTGGCAGACAAGCAAGGGTGATGGGTCACCGGGTATCTAGGTCTTCTATGCTATTTTGTTTCTTTGTTTTATCTTGTTACTGTTACATGTTCACTTGGATTATAGCCATCTGTCCTGGTTTCCTCTGGGCAGGACAGAGGGCAAAACAGTTCTCCAAATCATGCTGGTTTCCGGTAAAACGACAACATTTTTGATGACTTAGACCTATATCTATGTACATTTTGTGAAGGTTTCTTCGTTAACTTAATATAGCAGGTTCCACCTTTTTTATTTAAAAAAAAAAAAAAAACAAATAAAAAGAAAATTTAAAAAAATATTTAATATAACAAAACCAAATAAAATAAAAGAAAAGTCTTTAAAAAAATTACAAAATCAAATAAAAGGAAATTATTAAAACAATATTTAATAAAAATATAGTTTAAAAAAAATATTTTATATATTGATGTTTTTTATTTTCTAAGTTTTTTTAGAGTTGGTAAAATCTATTATAATTTAGTTATTAATTGGTATTAGGATAATTATTATTAATTGTATTAGTTGTATTTATAAATAAAGATACTTTTTGTTTTGAATCATTAACCAATTTCTTTAGTCTAAGAAAAATAAGTTTTTAGTCCATTAAAAACACTTTTATATTTTACTTGACCAAAAGACAATTATAGGATACCCATTATAATCATATAGGATACTCCAGTGTAATCATATTATTTGCAAGAAAATCAATATAAGATATCCCATGATATTCATGTGTTTTTTTAGTAACTTTTAACTATACCGAGTTACATGAAATCAAATATTATACCTAATCACAATTTAACATATATATTGTACATATTAATTTGCTATAAATTTTATTATATTTAACAAAATTATATATATTTAATTTATACATTATAAGGAATTGAAAAACACGTTTAATATGTCATGAAAATATTAAAAAATGAAAATAAATATAGTAAATACAAGCTATTACCCTCAAAATAATGTTTCTTATGAAAACCTTATGAGGAAAACATTATGATAGGTACAAAGCATATACAGAAAACCATTATAAGTCAACTTGAAGTGCCAAAGTTGAAGCTACAAAAATTATTATTAAATTGAATTATGCTTGGAAGAACCCTGAAGCTACAAAAATTATTATTAAATTGAATTATGCTTGGAAGAACCCTGAGGATTTATCTAACTACATTGTTCTAGGGGATTCAAGCCCGTTGTTTAGGCTAAAAGGGATAATTTTGAAGATATTTATTTAGTGATTTAATATTTGTATACCTATATAGCCAAACACTTTTATCTCTAGTGATGACGATTGTTGAATCGATTCTTCATACTTGGGTAAGAGAGTTCCCTCTCCTTATTCATTCATCTAGGTTCTAGATCCAAGCTATTTGATTCTATCCGAAAGGGCATACATGTGTATCATATGGGATAGTGAGGCTAGGACCAAGATTTCATATGTCTCATGTCTATTGAAGTAAGCTTATCAAATAGTAATATTCAATCAAACAATTCCCCATCATTCATGCGTGTAATTGAGGGGGTGGGTAATGGACTCGTCAGGGATTGGAACTTTGGCCCAATTGATAGGTACACATTTGGTTGGGCATGATTTCCCATATTACATTACATCAATGGTTATTCGTGTTATACTCTCCTTTCAACCAAGCCACTTCATTGATCGAAGTGCTTATGCTCTTCATTTGACTGCCCTCATAGACTCAAATCTTGATCCCAATTATGGCGATTCTTGAGTCCAATTCTAGTAATTTGAGGCCCTCCCATTTCGTTTTACACCGCCTTCCTACTCACATTCCACACCCACCTTTATCAATCAAAAAAATGAAGTAACGTCTCTCTCCCCAAACAACCAAGTAATTACCACAAACATCACCTGGATGAACAAACACGCTACTCCTACGAGTGAGTAATCCTCCATCTAGATAAAGGAGACAAGTGCTAGATGAAGAGAGACTTTGAAATCATATAATGGCCCTCCAGATCTCATTCATTCCTTCTTTTTCCCCAACCCCATAAGGACGATGTTACACTGAGACTAAAAATGGAGTTAGGATAACCAACCTCTTCTCAAAATAGATGACTATTGGGCTTGTCGTTACAGGGAAGAGTGTCGATGTGAAATTCCATGGCTTGGGAATGATACTTTGATAGGAATATGAAAACTAAAGATGACCAAGTAATAGATAATTACCTTCAAGTGAAAGAATACCCTCTTAACACACAAGAAGACCCCCTTAATGCAAGCTCTAGTTACCTGATTAACCACTCTTAGCACACAATAAGACCCTCTTAGTGACTAGTGACGGGTGTGACAATGCTACATATGGTACAAGGATCAGGTCCCTACTATTATGGTCTTTCCTGACTAGTATTAGGTCCTTATCAATTTTTAGGGAAAAGGGCTATTCCTAGATAACTAGATATTGTATCTTGACCAACTCAACATATTATTTCGGTAAGAAATATTGTGTTTCCCATTCACTCGTGTCATTAAGTAACAAGCGAGCATGGTGGGTGAAGGGAGGGGAACTAGTATGACCTTGCCCTTGCCCCTTCCTTCCGACCAAAGGGAGGGGGGGATACCATTATATACAAAGCTATAAAGGGCATTATATCTCTTGTGTTAGTTAGTGATATCCCATATCTCTTGAGTTAGGTAGGTAAGATATATACATTGTAGTAGGTAGGTAAGGCAGGTATATAGATGTATATCTCTATCCCCATGTATATCTCTTATGTAGAGGTATCCCCATTGTATATCTCTTAGGTTAGTTAGCGATATCCCTTGCTTGATAAAGCTTTAACCAAAGGTGCTTTCTTTAACTAAGGGTAACTAGCTAAGATTCCTTAATACATCCTTTTTGCTATAACTAGTTCTTAAGTCGTGCTAAGGGTAACTAGTCACTAAACTCTAGTTATCGTCTAGTTACCCTAATCTCTAATTACCTTATCTGAAGGGATATATATATATATATATATATATATATATATATATATATATATATATATATATATATATATATATGGTATAAGCTAGCTAGTTACCAATACTAGCTGACTAAAGGGAGGGGAACTAGGTTAGTAGTTTAGGATGTATGTTCTTAGTTGGTCATTAGAGATAGTAGGATGTATGAACCTAGTAGTTGGTTGGATGTATGATCCCAGGTAGGTAGTTGGTCAGATGTATGATCTTTGTATTAGTAGTTTTAGATGTATGTACATAGTTACCAGTGTTAGATGTTTGATCCTAGTAGTAGTTGCTAAAGGGATATACATTATGTATGATGCTAGCTAATAAGCATAGATAGTACTTTGATCCTAGTAGTAGTTGCTAGAGGGATATACAATATGTATGATGCTATCTAGTTGGCATAGCTAGTACTCTGATCCTAGTAGTAGTTGCTAGAAGGATATACATTATGTATGATGTTAGCTAGTATGTATGCTACCATTGACTCCCTAGTCGGTCACTAATCAATATGTATGTTCCTCTTGAAAACTAAGTGTAACGTATTAAAGAAAGAGATTATGAAAGACCTAATGAAAAAATAACATAGATGATCCAAAGGTATTGATTGAAGTTCAGGTCTCGAGAAGAAATCAGAATGTCCTAGCACTTATAAGGTCCTGAATCCATTGTTAACTGCTCTCCACTACATATGGGGAAACAATGTATTACAATTACAAACCATAGGTAATTAGCTATCCTTGAAGGGTCACTGGATATTATAACCTAGGGTAACAATGGCATGGTTTATTTTGGTGTTTCATGCCCATAACATAACATATTTCCCAATCATGACGTCCCTAGGTTAGGAATGCACTAAACACCTATATGAGTGAGAAGGAATAGGGTCGTAGTTTTTCTTCACAAGGTTGGGTGAAATCCTAGAGATGCGCTTCTCCATAGATACCATTTTGACGAGAAGATATATATTGTAATAAAAAAAGAAATAACAAGATTGGAAAATATTTGAAATCTTTTTATTATTTAGGTCCAAGAAATCAATTTTGGTTGCACATTTATATAAGCAAGCCACCTGGTGTAATGATCCCGAGCCATTATGCCAGGATCATCACGGTTTTGGGTGTCTTTTAAACTTTTATTGGTTGTGGTATCTCGTCAAACACTTGGCTGATTTACTTGTTTAGATGTGTTTACTTGTTGAATGGCCTCTTGATTTCGACCTTAGGGTTTATTGATGTGTTTATATGAGTGTTTGCATCAATAAACAAGAATATATAACCATGGAACATACCTCAACCATATGCAATACGGTAGACAAGCCAAAACATCTCAAATATGATTTTATTCATGAAAATAGAAGAACTTGCTACAATGAAGATGTCGATCTGGAATGCTCAACAGATGGATCCAAGATATAAGTATGAACTGCCAGAAAAAGCTCCCGACAATACAAAATAAGCCTCCAAAGGTTGTATAAGAGATGACGACCAACACCAAGGTAGATCTGGTCATCTGAAGTGTAGAAACCCTAACTGGATGATGCCACGTCCTGCTGGAATGCTGAAGCTCCTCAACAATTTGGCCCAACTATCAAAAGTGTCCAATCACCTTAAGAAAGATGCCAAATAGTCGATTGGGTGATGGCAAGAACAACCCAGGTGCCCGAATCTCCAAGATCCCTCTCAAACCCTATGGATCTGAACCTCCTCCAATGTATGGTGCACCCTCCTGGATGGCTGAAACCCTAATAATTCAGCCTCTCTCCTAGAGACCTCCAATAGCTCCACCAATCCACTAGAATGATAGATCGGGGCACGACAATGAAAACCCAAGTGCTCAACTAGGACATGTTATCCCCGATATCTAGGGATAACTAGGAGATCATGTCTCGAGGCCCACAAGTCCTAGACATGAAGTACCGAGAGCATGATCGACCTGAGCATGGCCCTGGAGGGCCCACCTTTCTTCTTCGCCAGACTTGTCCTGTCAGCAGCAACAACATCCATCACCATCGGCTTGGACTTGCATCGGAGAAGAATCTTGCTCCATGAGGTAATTGGTCCAAGATATCATGGTATGTGTCATGTTTGATCATTATAACCTTCTTATATATGCATTAGGTTCCTTTCATTTCTGATGATTGCTTGGATATTACACTAATCCACTTGACCATTGTTGGGGTGATTGACAGGGTGACTTAGCAAGCTTGTATTCATGGGTTTTGGTTAGCNGGGGGATTTGTAGAGCCATCGTCTGCTCCCACCATTCTATCATTTTACATCTTATCTCCCATTCATCCATCCCATTCCCCTAGTCCGACCATAAGGATGACCTTTTGAGGGTTACACTTTGTCTTGTGGGAAGAAGGGGCTAAAGGCCCAGGGGGTAAAAGCAGCTGGTAAAAGATAAAAGTCATAGGAAATGAAACCTAGAGATGCTTCGCCCAGGGATCCCCGAGAAGGCAATAAAAGGCCTCTCGATAAGAAACAAAAGGGACCCTAAGAAAATTAATAAGACAAGACCTAACCAAGAGGATGGGAGGTCTCATCACGAGCCGACCCATTATGTTCATAGGTATCTAGCAGTATGACATTGCCATCATCTGGTCACCACACCAGGGTAGTGACCTTTGGTTGCATGACCAAGGGAAAGGGGGTCTCATCACGAGCCAGCCTTATCATTTCTGCGAAAATACCGGTGGGTAACACTGTCAGCTCTGATCACCACGCCAAGGCAGTGTCCTCTGGTCAGACCTTGAAGTAAAAAAGAAAGAAAAGCAATAAATGAAAAATAAAGGCAATAAAAGGGCTTGGAAAAAATGCATCCATGACGGGTACAACTCACCTCCTACAAAGGCACCCACAGACAACACCTGCCCTTGGTCTTACTATGATTGGACATCCCTAGACCATATCACTTCATAAACATGGCTTGAATGATCCTATGAGGAAACTTTCCTTTTCTTGTGGGTATTAGCCCAATAGGTTATTCTGTTGGTTTCTTCAACCTTGTATAGTAGATATGTGAAACGTCTTTGAGCTCTTAGATGATATGCTAGGGATTTCATGCATTTATTTGATAAATTTAATGATGAAATGTGATTGACATTGCTATGATCCCGAGGACTGATGAGCCCATGGAGGGCGTAGTTTTTTATGTGCAGGACCATGCCCGATGGACAGGTACCAGTGGACCGATACACATGGGGATATGATTAGCTCGAACCTCCATGGGGCTGAAGAGCCCATCAGATGGTTGTTGGGATGGCAGAAATAGGACAACGTTGTGATGAGCCATTGAACAAGAAAGAAGAAGGACGTTCCTATCTAGGACACTTTGGCAGAACCCGGCCTAGGGGGGATCACCTACTGCAGATGGGACGCTTGCTTTTGATGGACAAGACGTCACCTGAGGCAGCTGGACGTTGTCTGGAGCGTGTGGCAATGTGATGGGATTATTTGGCATGTGTGGCAGCTTGGAGGAGCCCTAGAAGGGCCAACGTTGGCTTCCTGGATGCTGAGCTTGCCCAAAAAGGGCCAACGTCTCCCTCAGAAGGGCCCGACGTCTCCATTTTTAGCTCATATTATGACATTTCTTAGCATTTAATGTACAAACAATGTAAATTTTAAAGGTCAGCCTTGTCGGCTGTTTTAATGACCTATTTTTAAAATTAAAGGTCATTTGGATGGTATAAATAGAGGACGTTGCCTCTCATTTTAATCATAACATAACTCACTCTCTTGTGAGAGATCACTTTTAGTCTTTTGTCTTGGTATTTTTCTCTTGGAAGTGAGGCGCAACTCTTGTGGAGGATCATTCTTGGCATTTTTGTGGTGTTTCTCTCATTGGAAGGTTTACAACTAGGGTTTGATAAGAATTCTTCATGATTTGTAAGTGTATTTTTCATGCAAAACTTCTTGAATGAATGGTTGTAGGTTAAATCTCTTGCATTTATTATTTCATTGTTATTATATTGCTTAATCTTGAAACCCTAGGTAGCAAGCACACAAGTAGGTCCTTGCTATATGTCCCCATGATTGAGAAACTTGTTTTAGCCATTGATTAAGGAAGATATAGCCTAGTCGTTGCTACACTAGTCATCCTTTTTCTGAGTTAGATTTTGAACACAAGTTGAAGAAAGAAGATGTCCTAGGCCTAGTTGATTCTACACCTAGGGTTTTGACTTTTAGGGTTTGAAGGGCCTTGCTCCTGCAACACTTTTCACCCTTAGATTTGTGTTTTAAAGCTATCCGTTTTGCCAAGGATATTTGAGGAAAGAGGGAGGAGCATGAGGCCTTGCTTAAGCAACACTGGAATGAGCCTCCTCCCCTTAGGGTTTTGATTCTAGGGCCCTGCCATTGCAGCACCATAGAACCTAACTCTCCAGTCCTTAGATTTTGATCCTCTCAAGATCTTGCCCTTGTTTCTAACTCCATTATACCCTAAGGCACTAGTCTATCTCTCCAACGCTGAGCTTGTTGTGCCAAAACAACTTTTCAAAAACTCTTAAATTTGAAACCCTAATTAACCCTAATGTCTACTAACCCTAGATTAATGATGATGTCATGCCTTATTTGAGCCTTTGGTTGATAGAAAACATTGCAGCTTAGTCATCTGACGATAGACATTGATGTGTTGATAAATTTCATTGGCCTATTTGCAAAACGTTGATCTCTTTGTCTATAATACTAACCCTAGAACAAGGCTGATGTCACCTCTAGCATAGTGACGCAACAATCTTTGTATATGAGCTATTAATGATATTTAATGCATTTGATTAATTTAAGGATTAAATACTTTCATTGGATGCTATATCATTTTGGTATTTATTGACAAGTGACTTAAAATTGCCATTGCCATTATTGCAAACATTGACTTCGTCAATATTTACTAATATATATGTTCATGTACATTGAAATATAGATAGTCATTGATCTATGAAGTATTAACCACTACTGCATGTATTAGTTTTATTGTTGCCTTGTCTCACAAACAGGTGCCTCTTCTGTGGTATTTCTTCTTTTGGACTATCTTCTTGGCGGTAATCTGTGAAAGGGAAAACTTGTCTTAGTCCTTTAAGCCTTTACCTTTCAAAACCCCAGATTTCCAGGGATGTCTCCCTTGGGCTTAGCCACCCTAAATAGAAAGAGCCCCCATCGAGGTGACAGTGGGTGAGGAAGCTCCTGTTACGCCAGTTTGACCCTTACCTTCCAACTACTTGAACTAAACTACAAACTGAGCGATAACATGCCAAATACCTGCTAGATCCTTAGATCTAGCTATCCTCCAAGATGTTYTGCACCCTCCTCTTGGGAAATCGTCCCACTCTCAATACTGATGACTCCACCACCAAAACACCTCCGAAGTCCACCAAGAATAATGCTATAACACCTGCAAGGGAAACCMAATACTTGGAATTCCCAAAATCGCCTCTCCTCAACTAGGACGAATCCTCCCTCAATGAATGGTGCGCCCCTCTTGTTGGAAACCCTAGATGGTGCGCCCTCTCTCTCTCTCTKCCCCTGCAACTGATGTAGAATCCTCTTGSAAGTGAGTAGATATGGAACTAGAATGGTGTGGGAGCGTATTGCATCTCCGAGACCAAGCTTGGGACAAGCTAGGTGGAATCTTTCACCACCGAATCATCCTCTAGGGTTTGTTAAGTCAAAACCCTCAAAACCCCCAATGTTGGGCTCACTAGCTAAAAGCCAGATGTCAAAATAAGATCATACATGCATCCATGAGTAGAGGCCCTTGCATTTCCTTTATACTTTTTGGCTCACCTTGTCCATCCAAGTGAATTTCATTTTATTAATATTTAATTAATTAATTAAATCACTTTAATTAATTGATTAACCTTTTTACCTCTGAAAAGCGCCTTATCTCTCCTTGTGGCTTCCCTGGCCACTGAAAGTCACTTCTAGCCATCCCATCCTGTAGTTTTTCTCCTCCCGATTCCAATGAGATATTACACTGAGAGGTTCCTCCAAGTAATGTGCCCAAAATGACCTCTTCAGTAAATTTAATTGACTTATAGCTCAAAATAGTCAAAATCATGGAAATTGTTGGAATGCCACGGAACCAAAGCCAATCTGTGTGGAATGGCTCATAATTATGAAATAGGATGAGTAATGCAATTTGGACCCTACAATGCCTCTCAATAACCCTTGTACTCGCTATAACATCCATCTGGCTACTCTAGTCATCATAAACCTCTGCATTGTGATGATGTCCCAAAGTGGGGACATTACAGTCCTCCCTGCTAGAAAATTGCTTGTCCTCAAGCAATAACCAAATCCCCTCAAATAAAATACCAAGATCCCATGTCCATTTGTGGGAAACACAGTAGAACCCATCGAAAGATGAACACTCATACACTCTGCCCCCTGGATCCCATGTCAAGTCATGAACTGCTAGCCCCTGGGAAGCATAACCTTGAAATATACCAACTTTGGAAGTCTCCTGCATATGATACATGGCCTCATACTGGAATGAATCCATTCCCCAAGTCTCTAACAAGATCCATACGACCTCCATAAACTACTCATGATAATGCCCGACTGATGTGTTACAAGGCCTCCGTGAGACACCCGCAAGCGATGTGCTCCTCTCAACACTGAAGCTCAATGGAAAGTTAGAATAAATTTCCCCTGCAATGTCCCACTCTCCCCTGTTAGTCAGTGAAATGCTCAATCCTGCAATCCTTGGGTCCCATGCTAACCCCTGTCGGAGATTCCCATGCTGACACTGCACTATGATGACCCTGCTTGACCGCTCCCTATATGTATACTGGATCCTCCACTCCAAGATCCTCAAGATGAAATCCCTGTGGCCATTGCACCTGCTGTCTAGAAACTGTACCTTTAAAAATGTCTCTGTAGAAGTAGTACCTGTCCACCCACCTCCATGTCCGATCATGATGGTCAAGAGTGAGCAATTGCCTCGCTCTGTCGGACAAAAACCTACGGGCCCTCTCCAAATAAACCCCTTGTGGAGTATGTGGCTCTCTGGTTCAACCTAGGTCATCATGTAGCGAAACATCCTACTAACCAAGTGAACTACTGGATCCCACGAAAGACTTGGAATTTTATCACTTCCAATCTCCTCTAACTACTCCGATGTTAGACTGATCACTGTCAGAAGCCCTCTGTGCTCATCTGTTATCATCTGGCCTACGGTGCTCATCATCACACACCAAGTCTCCACTGGATACCTATGACGATCCACCTCTATCCTGTTAGATGTTGTAAAAGTACTCCTATCAAGTGGTCTCAGTATAGCCACTCCCCATGTCCTTAGCCATGGCCTATCCCTCCTCATGTTGTTGTCTATGATAAAGGTGTCAGGATAGGCTAACAGAAACAACTGCAACTAACTGTAGGACTGGAAGGTGTCACATGCTTTGGCCAACCCCAAGGATTCTACCAGAAGCTCATCCATCGGTTTCCATGATAAATACTCTCTTGTGGTCATCACCGAATCCCAACCATCCAGTACAATCAGAAGTAACTCCTCCAACTATTGGTCAACCGACCTCCATCTCTCACCTCCCATGCAACTACTGATATGGTGAATGTGATCTCTCATAACTAGGTGTTGCTGCAAAGGGGTGACATCGACATACTCCCCTAGTCTCCTCCCTGCAAGGAACTACACTCCTTTGCATCCCACCATACATCTCAGCATGTCTCTGTGAGCTATCACTCATCACTGTATGCTCTGACATGCTCACGTCGTCTCCCGTAGACTCATGTTGCATCATAGATCCTAGGTGTACTGATGGATCAACCTCTACATGGAGGTCAACCGCTCTTGGAACACAAATGGGAATGTCCTCCATCAACTGGTGCTCCTCTGCTAGATCACCCACATCCTCTAGCCATGTGATCAAAGGATATATTAGAGTGTCCACTAGGAGAGATGAAGTGGATCTATGACATATCTCCTCAAGAAGCTCCTCTGATATGGAATCTGATTCCTGAAGGGTTGTCTATGTGCCTCTTAAGAATCCTCGAGTGCTCTCCAACTCCTGAGTGAGTTGGTCCATCTCCAACTCCTGCTCCCTCAGAGCCTCATGATACATCTCACCAATCCTCAATAGGTAATCTATGTCAGTCAACAACTGTTGGTAGTCGATCCTCATAACAGATACTCTCTCCCTGAGAGTATGAAAATAATCCATGGAAAATCCCTCATCTGAACTACCATGTGCCACTGACGCTCTCCAACAGTAATCTGCCATCAATGCATACATGTCATCACTGCACTTGGTGGCTGCCATGATCATATCCTCACTAACTCTCAACTGTGCTGCTAAGTGGTGTGACTCATGATCATGGTCATGCCGAGGTGCCACCTCATATCCCTTATTGCTACTGTTAGTCCTACTAGTGTCAACTCTAGAGTACCCGAGGACACTCTTTGCATAATATAACGTGTTGAACTGCCCACTGTCTACTGTGTTGTTGGGTCCTCCTGTATGCCATTGTACCCCATCACTAGGTGCTATCTCCCTCTGAATCACACTGTATCCTGTATGAGCAGTCATATCCTCCTGTGCACTCACCCTACTACTATCATCTGCACCTGGATCCCATATAGTTGTGTCCAGACACATGCTATGGTCATCCTAAATACTAAAGAGTGCATCCTCATCAATGCAGGTTGATCCTGGAAGTAAGTGCTCCATCAACCTGTCAGTCTCCACCATCTTCTCAACTAATGTAGTCTCCAAAATCTATGACTCAATCTCCTCATGATGATCTATTTGTGTAGGGTCAATTATCTGTACTCCCTATATCTGCTCCTAGATTGGTGGATCTACATGTTTGTGGTGTGCATCCCTCACACAAGGCTCCTCAAGCATATCTGACATGTCACTGACCTCCTCATGTGACGTGGCTATTAGGGGTGTCTGGAAGGATGACATATGTTTCACAACCATCATAGGAAGCTCATCATCTCTAGGTGCTAACACGTGTGAATCCTCACTAGTGTCACCACTCTACTGAGGTGTAAGGTCATCAATGGTATGTGATATGTCTGCGAGACACTGGTGCTATCGTCCTGTCCATCCAACTACCTATCCACTACACAAGGGTCATCATCCTCCTCAAGCGTGCTAGTAGCATCATCTTTTGTACAAGAGTCACTATCACTAGCCTCTGTGCAAGAGTCACTATCATCATCAGACTGTCCCAAATCATCATCTATCGCTCCATCCTCGCACATATCATCATCATTGTCATAGTGTGCCTCAACAGTGTGCTTCTGGTCCTTACCCTTACACCTATGATCTGGTTCCCATGGCCCCTTGCAACTGTAGCAAGGTTGTGTGCTCCTAATGGGTGTGGGGTTTCTCTGTTCTTCCCACCACCTAACTGCTTCTTTTCTCTTTTGTCTACTAAAATGATCCCATGTAAAATATCCTCTTCGCTCCAACTGGGCTTCCTGAAGGCTACATACTGAGGAAAATTTATTATAGCCTTAGTTTCCTCGCTAAGGCCGTGATAAATTATCTCCAAGAATGATCTCTCAAGGCATATCTTATCCATTTCTTTCCAACTATCCATTTATCCCTATGAGAGACCCCTCAAGGTGGCAGGATTTAAGATCTGATACCACTGTAATGATCCCAAGCAATTATGCCAGGATCATCACGGTTTTGGGTGTCTTTTAAACTTTTATTGGTTGTGGTATTTCGTCAAACACTTGGCTGATTTACTTGTTTATATGTGTTTACTTGTTGAATGGCCTCCTGATTTCATCCTTAGGGTTTATTGATGTGTTTATATGAGTGTTTGCAGCAATAAACAAGAAGATATAACCATGGAACATACCTCAACCATATGCAATACGGTAGACAAGCCAAAACATCTCAAATATGATTTTATTCATGAAAATAGAAGAACCTGCTACAATGAAGATGTCGATCTAGAATGCTCAACAGATGGCTCCAAGATAGAAGTATGAGCTGCTATAAAAAGCTCCCGACAATACAAAATAAGCCTCCAAAGGCTAGATAAGAGATGAAGACCAATACCAAGGTAGATCTGGCCGTATGAAGTGCAGAAACCCTAACTGGATGATGCCACGTCCTACTGGAATGCTGAAGCTCCTCAACAATTTGGCCCAATTTTCAAAAGTGTCCAATAACCTCAAGGAAGATGCCAAATAGTAGATCGGGTGATGGCGAGAACAACCCAGGTGCTCGAATCTCCAAGATCCCTCTCAAACCTTATGGATTTGAACCTCCTCCAATGTATGGTGCACCCTCCTGGATGGCTGAAACCCTAATAATTTGGCCTCTCTCCTAGAGACCTCCAACAACTCCACCAATCCACTAGAATGATAGATCAGGGCATGACAATGAAAACCCAAGTGCTCAACTAGGCCAAGTACCTGTTATATCCTTATATCTAGCTATCCTCCAAGATGTGGTGCACCCTCCTCTTGGGAAATCGCCCCACTCTCAATACTAATGACTCCACCACCAAAACACCTCTGGAGTCCACCAAGAATAATGCTATAACACCTGCAAGGGAAACCCAATACCTAGAATTCCCAAAATCGCCTCTCCTCAGCTATGACGAATCCTCCCTCAATGAATGGTGTGCCCCTCTTGTTGGAAACCCTAGCTGGTGCACCCTCTCTTTCTCTCTCTGCCCCTGCAACTAATGTACAATCCTCCTGCAACTGAGTATATCTGGAACTATAATGGTGTGGGAGTGTATTGCATCTATGAGACCAAGCTGGGGACAAACTAGGTGGAATCTTTCACCATCGAATTGTCCTCTAGGGTTTGTTAAGTCAAAACCCTCAAAACCCCCAATGCTGGGCTCACTAGCTAAAAGCCAGATATCAAAATAAGATCATACATGAATCCATGAGTAGAGGCCCTTGCCTTTCCTTTATACTTTTTGGCTCACCTTGTCCCTCCAAGTGACTTTCATTTTATTAATATTTAATTAATTAATTAAATCACTTTAATTAATTAATTAAATCACTTTAATTAATTAATTAACCTTTTTACCTCTGAAAAGCGCCTTATTTCTCCTTGTGCCTTCCCTGGCCACTGAAAGTCACTTCTAGCCATCCCATCCTGTAGTGTTTCTCCTCCTGATTCCAATGAGATATTACACTGAGAGGTTCCTCCAAGTAATGTGCCCAAAATGACCTCTTCATTGAATTTAATTGACTTATAGCTCAAAATAGTCAAAATCATGGAAATCGTCGGAATGCCACGGAACCAAAGAAAATCTATGTGGAATGGCTCATAATGATGAAATAAGATGAGTAATGCAAGTTGGACTCCACAATGCCTCTCAATAACCCCTGTACTCACTATAACATCGGTCATCATAAACCTCTTCACTGTGATGATGTCCCAAAGTGGGGACATTACACCCAGGTCTCCTTCAGACTGGTTTTTCCTTTAGACTTGAGTGTAGGCCCCATGTTCAAGTACTCCTCACTCCACTAAGGAGAAAGGGGATCGATGCTTCAGGAAAGAACTGAAATTTTTGGGTCGCAGCCATTAGGAGGCTAGGGGTCCCCCAAAACTAGTTTCTTCTTTCATGACAAGGCATAAAGAAGAAATGATTCCCTCACATTTCTTTTTGTTTTCATGGAGGTTAAACTAGAACAATCATGGTTTCTATTTATTTCAAGGTGGTGATTATGGGGAAGTTACCCCTATTGATTAAGCGAAGGCCCCCCTGACCAGAACTCCACTAAAGAAAGATATTTTGACAACCAACTATAGCTTAAATTTGTTTTTTTGGGGATCAATCATTATTACACATGTAATATGACTATTAGAAATGTTTCAATCATATTATATACCCCTCTTCCCCCTTCCCCCTCCCCGCCTTGAATTGGGAAGACCAATCTAATTTCCTCATCTTAGGTGCTTTTAGAAAAACTTTCAAACGCTCCTTCCTCGATGCAGGGAAATGATTTTCACTCCTTCCCCTCCTATGTTAGGAAAGAGAATTTTCTCATTTCAAACAAACTTGAATCCCATAAAATAAGTAGGGCCCTCGACTTACCAATTAATAGTTCTAGAGCCCCGTCAATCGTGAAACCAAAAAACCACTACAAAGAGAGTAAGTCATTCTTCCATATGGGTAGGGACAAGAGCACGACAACTCCAAACATAACACAAAAATTTGTAATACTTTCCACTTTGATCTCCTGAGAAGAACCTGCTTCTTCCAAAACCGACCTTCTTTTTTCACCTTTAAATGAAAGTCACATAGATATGTCCTAATTCCTAAACCATGTAGGTTATTCCTATTTTACCCGAAACCATAGCAATTGACATAGTTGGAAATTTTCGTTGAAAATAACCTAAGCTTATCTCGATTGCAAATTTTGACATCCAACCAACATGGAGCAAAGTCTCCGCAGTCAATATAAGGATACCCCTTAAATGAAGGTTTATATAGAGTAGAGTATATTTATTTACTAAGCTTCAGTGTTGAAAGGAGAACTTCATAGAAAGAGCACAACTATTATGTATGTGTCAATTAGCTAACCCTTATATCATTTATGGGTCGAATAGAAATGAAATAGGAACAATTGATTTCAATCCAGTCCCTTTGATTGATTTAAAT
>JASDQU010241156.1:98871-116195 GCA_032191745.1 Picea mariana | reverse complement strand
TTTTTTTTAAACCATTTTTGTCCCACTTATGGTAGCCTAATAATTTCAGACAATAAATTTTTAGAGATATGAAGTATAATATTTCCTACGTGAGCACACTCTCCATCAAAGCTATTGGCAACATCCCTAGTTATTCCTGAGTTATGACCTTTAAACTTCCTAAAATAATCAAGACAACATGCTCTGGTTAATATCTCTTCACAATCTTCATGATCTCCTACCAAACTAACTCCATTTGGTTCATACCTAATAGCCATCTAGAATTTTTGAAGAGAACTCAAGTCTGTGCAAGTTTTTGAAATTATCAGTGGTGTTACAAAATTCAAAATCCTCTTTCTGATTTTTGGAACTTTAAATACTAGTCTTGATACTTGTTCTCTATAGATTTTGTTTGCGGATTTGAATAAAAAAATTCTTTTCATAATTTTTTTTAGAATAAATTGCAGAAGAAGAGTAACTCTGTTTTCTAGAAAAGAGTACCTTTTTTTTATTACCAGATTCTCTAATTTTTGTGTGTCCTAGTTGGCTTCAGAACCTCTGCCTTCACAATTTTTATCTTCAACCTCGGATTTTTCCTTCTTGCGAATTAGTGTCTTGATTGGTCACTTGTAACTTGAATACCTCCTTTTGTAACTTTCCTCTAGTTCTTACAATGCATTTTGTCCTAAATTTGTGTGAAATTCGAACCCTACCAGTGCACCCTTCAAACTTGGTGTACTTCAAAATTGAAATTATTTCTTGTAGATGCTATTTTATCTCGATCTCCTTTATGGTGATTTTGTTGCAGGATTAAAACCCTCTTCTTTCGAATTTTATATTCGAACTCATACAATTTTGCAATTGGACTCCTTATGAAAATGTTCTCTTGTACCTTATAATCGACCTTTATTGCATTTGTAGGTAATGAAACTTCAATTCCATATTTCAAAATAGCTCAAATTCTCTGCTGAACCCTTCATTTGCAGCCTTGAATTCACCCTTCATTTATTTCATTGGGGGTTCCATAAATTTCAAATTTTTGACTCAACAATATGAGTAGTTCAAGGGTTCTACCGGATATAGCGAGTTCTTGTAAGAGAAAAGTATTGGGTTATACAACCATAGGTGTTGGTATTAAAAATTAAATGAGGGGATATGAGATATGTAGGGAAATACATATGATGAAATTTTTAGAGAACCATAGAATAATGTATATGGAGGAATGAAATGAAAAGGAATAGGTGGATAGTAATAGAATGATGGCAGTATAAGAATGAAAACATAATGATGGATAGTGTAGGAAGTGTAATGATGGATAATGTAGGAAGAAAATACCATAAAGGATTTTCAAAGAGTAATTTGCAATTTATATTCTATTTTCTAAGCAATAAAACAAAAATTATCAAACCTTGGTGTACCAATACTGATGCAACTTGGAATGTTCCTCTGATGTTTGCAGGTTGCTTGAACATTGTTGGCTTGCCTTCTCCTTAGATTTTCTTGTAGAATGTATGTTGTCTGGATGTCTTTATTCAATGATTATGTTGTATATTTTCCTTTAGATGTCTGCAATTTGAATGTTGTCTTGTTATTGTTGTACATCAAAGTCCTTTTAGCCAACCTTTGTGCTGATTTGTATGGTGAACTTGTGAGATTGGCTTTAGTATAATCAAAATTATAACATATTCTTTGTAAAAATGTAGCATTAAAAGTACCGAATCAGATAGAATCATAGTTTTTTTCATCTTTATGATGATTTGAGTTAGAAATTTGTAAAAACATCTTGTTTTGATGACTCAAAGTAGAATCAAATTTCAAAATATTTCATGCAAGAAATTATCAGAACAGAGAATACCATATTGCTTCTGGAGTTGATAATGTGTTGGTTGTCTTATTTAGAAGAGATGAAACTGATATTATGTAGGAGTATTGAATAAGGAATCATAATATGAACAAAAGAGATATGAAAATGAGCATATGAAAGAAATACGTTGTAGGTGTTGATGCAAATTTGCTGACTATTGGAAACTGTCTATGTTTACAAGTTACCCAAGTTCTTATAATAACTACAAATACTGAAAGGCATTCACTCTTAACAACTCAAGTACAATTCTTTCCCACGTGAATAATGATATTGAATTCAAACATGGAAGAATTCAATATATTATCGATCATTAAGGAAGATCATTAACTAGTGCGACATGACCCACCATTAATGTCAATGGGCATCAAGGTACAAACGTACATTCTAATTGATGTGAATGAATGTGTTGGAGTCAAACACCTATAAAATCCATCAAACATGGGACATTAATGTATTCACATTTTTTGATAGCGAGAGAACCTGCCATTAAGGCATGCAAGCCTCAAGGTACTATAAATTATCTCAAATTTCTATGCCCAAAGAATGTGTTGATGTTAATGGGATAAAACGTGTTGAAAGGAATGCCTTAAGGTATCCTCCATCAATCAGCATGAGCACCAAACCAAATGATTTGTAGGACCAAAAAATTTGAAAATACACCATCAAGCATGATTTATTTGGAATTTGGCCAACCAATTGCCTCTTTTTCTTATCCTACTAGACTACACCAAAAAATATGGTTTTCACAACTAAGTTTATTTTTATCTTTACTATTTTATTCATTTTATTTTTCTATGATATCCTACCCTATTGAAAGAAGAAAAACGTCTTTCAAATGTAGGAATACTTCCAATGGATCCATGTGCGTAACATGATCTCTCAAGTCTAGACTCTTTACAACAATACTCTATAGACTTTATGAAAGTTGTGGATTTAAGAGAAAGTTAAGATTAATTTAAATGCAATTTTTTAAATAGAAACCTCTACAACTAAAACCGAAAATAACATATCTATTTAATTAGAAAAGCAAAGGAGAAACATTTACTTGAAAATGGAGAAAAATAAACCTTTGTATAGGAATATACAAATGTGACACAAACCATTGCAAGGGGGCTCTTCCAAGCTCTGCCTTATGCACAAAACAACAAACTAAATGGAGAAAGTCAGGGACTTGTATTAATAGAATTCAACTACATTATGTTTAGAAACTTCTTAAATTCGAATTCCCAAATGTCTTGAAGTTTGACAATTTATACACAAGAGAATGTAAATGTTTGAGCCTAAAATTTCTCTTGGATGGATACCATATCTGAACAACCTCCTAAAATTGCTAAATCGAACCTCATATGAGAGTTCTTCTCCATAAATCATGAGGAAATCAAATTATGTTCTTGCTGCTAGGTTTTTGCTTGTGACACCACCAACGTTGACTAGTGACCTCTGAGTAGTTTTTCATGCTCCAAAATCTCATAAACCATGATGTAATTCATCCTGCATATATGCAAAGCTATGAGTTATTACAGGAAAAATTCACTTATGGTAATAATGTTGATAAAAATTCAAGATTTTGACAATTTTGCTTATTAAATAGAAAATAGAGACAAAATTAACAATTTACCTTTTATATCCTTTATGGATCCTGAGTTTAGCCAAAATAAGTATGAAATACCAAAAATTACTATTAAATTGAATTATGCTTGGAAGAACAACACCTTGAGGATTTATCCAACTAAGTTGTTCCAAGAGATTCTAGCCCATTATTTACGCTGCAAAGGATAATATTAAAGTAGTGAGCACGAGAATGTGCACCCTTACCTAATAGTAAAAGTTTGTTATGTTTGGATTTGAATTCACCTTACAAGTTGGCATCTGAAAAATTGTCAAAAATTCAGCAATCATTAATTTATTTGAAATACAAATATAATAAAATTTTTTACTTATTTACTTTTAAACTTTTTTATTAGGTTTTTTTTATTTTGATTCAAATCCAAATTTAATAAAAAAAAATTAACAACCTTTAAAAATAAAAAATTAATTTTTTATCAATATAATTAACTTACAATAAAGTTTAAATTTTTTAAATATTTTTAAAATTTTAATTATTTTAATAATAAATAAAAATTATATATAGATTAAAGTTTACAATAATATTTTATAATTCAATTTTTAATATATCTAAAATCATTTCACTTTATAACTATGTCATCAAAAACACTTCATCACAAAGTTTCACTTTGAAAAGATAAAAGTTCAATAATAAATTACATTGGTAAATATTAATATTTTTTAACACTTAGGAATTAAAGTTAAGGAAAAAAAAACTGATTTTGTTCATCACTATAATAAAAAGATTTATTTTGTCAAATATGTGTATCTATTTCATCAAATACACTTCAACACAAATACAAATATAAGTTTCATTTGGAAATATGTGTATTTATTTCATTAAATACACTTCAACACAAATAAAAATATAAGTTTCATTTGGAAAAGATAGAAGTTCAATAACAAATTAGATTGGTTAATATTAATATTGTTTTAATACTTTTATCAACAAAACTTTCCCTTAGGTTTTTAGATGGATTGCCCTATTTTGTCTTTAGATTTTGAAAAGTTTATATAATTAGTATTTCTCAACAAAATTTAAATTAGATTGGTTAATATTAATATTATTTTAACATTTTCATCAATAACATTTTCTTTAGAGCTTTTGGATGGATTGCAATATTTGTCTTTAGATTTTGAAGAGTTTGTAAAATTAGTATTCCCCAACAAAATTTTGGAGATTTTACAGGATTTTCTATGAGATTCTTTATGGAATATGAGATTCTTTATGGAAGATTGATTCCTCCAATTTTTTCCACTCTAAAAGGATCAAGATAGATGACAAAAAATATAATGATCCAATCTGGATTATTGAAACAAGCATTCAAAGTCATCTTATTGCAGGTAATTTTTCATTTTTTTCCAATGCTATCGCCATATCAACATCATAAACACCATCAATTTCTATACCACCATTTGCTTCTTATTTACACATCCTTTGTACAGTTAACACATGAACAAGTTTGAAGTATTTATTAGAACTTGGGACTTGAGAGTTTATGTGTTCACTAAAAATGTTAATTTTCTTTTTGACTCCTACAATAAGCTATCCACGTCCATCTATATTTCATCCCTATATGGTTCATTTTACTATCTAATTAAATGCTAAATGTCCATCTATATTTCATCCCTATATGGTTAATTTTATTGGCTAATTAAATGCTAAATGTGATTACATGGTAGATTCCCTTTGTGTGTCTTTCATACATATATGGTTCATTTTATTGGCTAATTAAATGCTAAATGTGATTACATAGCCTCTTATTTCTATTCTTTGGTTGAAATATGAGAGTCACATCCATATCGTAGTTGCCATTTTATGTTCCATATATCGATCACATACATTATAATATTTTATGAAGAGGGAAAACTTGTTTAGGTTGTTTCTAGTTTCTTCAAACCACTTGCTTAGTTTGCAAACTAATTTATTTTTTAATCACATGTACATTGATGCAATGAAGACAAAGAAAGATGTCTTTGAGAATATTAAACTTATTTTTCACCTTACAATCAAGTATGTTGTTCAATACTTCCTCCCTTTTCATGTGATTCCTAATATGTTTTTCCTTGTTTGTTGAGTGGGTACAAACATGCTTGAAAACACTATCATCTATTATGTTGATTTGGTTCCTTATCATGTCTTGAGAATGAGTTCTACATATAAAGTATAGACAAATAATTTTGCAATAAAAATTCTTTCTCTTTGATAATGGGGTTGCTACTAAGGGAGTAAACAAAAAAACACCAAAGAGGAGTGGAAATAAATAATCTCAAGGGGAGACTCCATGCCCAAATGAGAATCTTGCAAAAAAAATACTAGGACAAATACAAGTATATGACCAAACAATAACTTGGTCAAGTCACCAACAACACATCCAAGGTTCTACTTTTGAACCATGTCGGTAGGAGTATAGTCCAAATAAGTAGATTATATCATTTCGAGCTGGAAAATATCGGAGCTCCAATTAACTCCATGTTGATATTATGGTAGATGTGGGACGTATTAACCTCCATATGTAACCTTTGACTAGAATAGAATATTTCGGAAGAAGGAGAAACCCTAAACAGATGTGTGAGAACCCTAGAATACTAGTCGGCTCAACAAAATAAATAATATTAAAGTATTACCCTCTAGAAAGAGAAGTCGTCCTAGACAAGTGATAAGAAGGACTATAAAAAGGACGTGTTTGAGCTGCAAGTATAGCACAATTCTAGCACTATACTAAAAGTATAGTGCAAGGACTATAAATAGAAAAGTATAGCACAAGTCTGGAGCTGCAGTTGCAAGGAGGGAACATGTATCTCTTGGGGTGTTTCTTGGTCTCTCTCTCTAGCGCTATCTAGCCTAAGATATGTGCCTTACCTTCTAGTATCTCTTGGGGTGTTTCTTGGTCTCTCTCTCTCTAGCATTATCTAGCCTAAGATATGCACCCTACCTTCTAGTATCTCTTGGTGGTATTCTTGGTAACATCTTGGAGTATATTGGTGGATTTCGTGAAGGTGCAATTGCAACTATTGCAGTTGAGTATTTTTCTTGTTTTGTGGTTGTGGAGACTCTCTCACTTGTGTGCTACCCTTGGAGAAGGTGCGCTCTCCCTATCTTGTGTTGTTCCATCTCGTGTTACTATTGCATCTAGGGTTTATTTATTGGTTCTAGTGTGTCTTTCTGGAATCATTCTATTTAACAAAGGTTAAGGTGCTTGAGGGTGGATGCATGCCTATGGTTGGGTGACAATAGTGATATTGTCTATGGTAAAACAACCACATCGAATATTTTAACAGGATATGGGCCCACACTTCCTTCATAATAGTCTAACCGTTGGAAGGTAGATCGACAATTCTTTGTCAAGCTCGTTGTAGCACTAGTTGCAGCTGCAACTAGGGTTTCTAATTTTACAGCTACAACAAACCCTAACCTAAATTCTTGGGCACTTTCAGTGAAGCGTTGGACCTAATTTTTGGTTATTCTAGTGTGCCCTAGCCTAGCACACCCTATGGTGTTCTTAACCAACAAAAAAATCAAGTTTGAGTTTTTTGGTCAAAGTCAAAGGTTCACTAGTCAAAGTCAAAGATTGACTTTTGGTCAAAATTGATTTTGTGGTCAAAGTTGAAATTTCAGGGTTTATAGCATGTTGTAATCATTGAAACTTTATTATTTAGTTTCTAACCTCTTCTTGTCAAGATGGTCTCTAGCTTCAGATTAGAATACAAGCTGAACGATACTACAAATTTCAAAGGTATGCACTTGTATATGATTTTCAAGTTATATCATCCAACAAAGAATGAGTGTGTTTTCAAGGAATGTACAAGAAACATTTTCCAAGCAATGATATTAGATTTAGTACATTCAGAGGAACAAGCGCATGCTCCCTAGCAGTTGAGGCTTCAGGTTCCAGGTTTGATTGATAAAATTGTTAAGTTTCAATTTGCACATATCAAGTTTGATAGTTGCTACAGTACAAGTAAACATTGTAGTTGTGAAAAAAATATTTGAAAGGTTCTATTACTACTAGGTATACTTGGTTGCATGTAAGTACTATTGATATAAATGCTTATTGCACTTGTTTGCAAAATGAACTAACATCTCCTCTAGGAGATATTTTTGTTTTTCTCTTGGGCAGGTTACCTTGGTAATTCTATGATGACTACCATCCTTGTTAACATAGATATATTCTTATGAAAATGCTATTGGAAATACTTTTTCTCTTTTTTTTCTTAATCTAGGCAGGTCACAGGTGATAGCTCTGAGAAGGAGCTAGAGTGACAGTTGCAAACATGGAGCAGATGACTCCATCAAGTGGTGAGGCAAGTGATATCACAAAGTACCAATTCTAAAGGAGTTTTGGACATCGTTCATGCAGATGTGTGTGGACCAATTCCAACCTCCTCACTAAGTGGAAAGGTCGAGATTAGGAGGGAGATAATTGTCCCACATAATCCTCAACAGAATGGTGTGGTAGAAATAAAGAACCGATCCATTGAAGAATTCGTTAAGGAAATGATGAATGACCAAAATCTATCCATGTTTCTATGGGGAGAAGCAGTTATGACAATCGTATATGTTCAATATAGAAGTCCTCGTCATATATTAAAGAACATGACTCTAGAAGAAGATTTCTCCAGAAAGAAGCCAAGTGTTTAACACTTGAGGATCTTTGGTTGTCCTATCTATATTCATGTTCCCAAGGACAAAAGAAAGAAGTTGGAACCTTCAGGAAAGAAGGGCATATTCGTTGGATATAGTGAGTCATCAAAAGATTACAGAATATATGTTTTGGCTCAACAGATGGTTGATATTAGCAGAGATGTGACTTTTGATGAAAATATTGGCTTCATGAAATCTATAGAAGATTCCATGTATTCCAACAATGAAGAAGAACATTCCACCTTTGAAGAAGCAGTCAAGAAGAAATAATGGAAGGAAGCTATGATGGAAGAATATCAATCCATTATGAAAAATGATGTATGGGAAATTGTGCCTAGACATGAAGGAAAGTCTATAGTCACTTCAAAATGGGTTTACAAGATAAAGCATGCAGTAGATGGGAGTATTGATAAATACAAGTCAAGATTCATGGATAGAGGGTTCTTCCAGAAGGAGGGAGAATACTATGATGAGATGTTTTCTCCAATTGCCAGATACACCTCTATTATAGCCATCATATCTCTTACAACATTCATGTGTTGGAGTTTACATCAGATGGATGCAAAGACCATTTTTCTCAATGGAGTAATTGAGGAAGAAGTATACATAGAGAAACCTCGAGGTTTTGAGGTACACCCGAGATAAACCCATGTATGTAGATTAAAGAAGGAATTATATGGACTCAAGCAAGCTCCAAGAGCTTGGTATGCATGAATTAACAATTACTTGAAAAGACTTGGATTTTCCAAGGGTTATGTTGATCTAAACCTTTATTACAAGGTTGTGAATGATGCACTTGTGATCCTGCTACTATATTTTGATCATTTTGTTTCTGACAGGTGTAGAGCCTCTCATTATTCAATGTAAGAGGGAGTTAGCCTCTGAATTTGATATGAAGGATCTTGGTCTCATGCATTATTATTTGAGACTAGAAGTATAACATAAGTGTGGTGAAATATTCCTGGGGAAAGGGAAGTATGTTGTAAAGATCCCTCAGAAGTTTGGGATGATGGATTGCAAATTAGTGACAAATCCCATGGTGATAGATCTGAAGAAGCTGAGAGACTTTGATTATTATCAAAGGTTGTAGTAGGATTCCAATGCATCCGATACATTTACATGGAAAAATGATTCACTATCATACAAAGATCGCTTATATTTATGTAATAACTCCCAACTCAAACAAAATGTACTTTTGGAATTGCACACCTATCTGGTAGGAGGGCACTCAGGATTTTTGAAAACCTATCACAGGGTCAAGGAGGATTTTTTTTGGGATGGCCTTAAAACTGATGTTCAAATATTTATGGCAGAATGTTTGGTTTTCCAACAAAATAAGGTGGATACAATTAAGACCCCAAGTCTTTTACAACCATTAGCCATTCCAAGTCAGCATTGGGAGGATTTTTCCATGTAAATGTATCGGATGCAATGGAATCATGTTGCAACCTTTGAATGATAATCCACACTTCTTCGTCATTATTCCATTCATCCCTTGCTTCTATTATCGAATTAGGTTGGATGATAGATATCGCATAGAGAAATGCCTTAACTTCTTTTACAACCATTAGCCATTCCAAGTCAGTGTTGGGAGGTGGTTTCCATGGATCTCATCACAGGGTTACCAAATTCTAAAAGAAAGAGTGTCAACATGGTGATTGTTGATAGACTTACAAAGTATGCACACTTTTGTACACTCTCTCATCTTTTCAAAGCCAGTACATTTGCTATTGCATTTATGGAGACAACTCAAAATCTACATGGAAACCCAATATTATTGTAAGTGACAAATATCCCATCTTCACTGGACATTTTTGGACAAAATTATTTTCTTGTTTGGGTACTCAATTGGATCATAGCTCATCTTATCATCCTCAATCTGATGGAAAAACTAAGAGAGAGAAAAAATGTCTAGAAGGATACCTTCATTGATTTTTCTCTGATAAACAAACACAATGGTTCAAGTGATTACCCTTGGCATAATGGTGGTATAACACTTCCTTTCATACTACAACAAAAATGACACCATTTATGGTGCTTTATGGATATCCCACCATCCATTGCTTCTTCTCTAAAAGAAAAATCTAATGTTCAAGCAGTGGAATATCACATTGAGCATCAACAACAAGTTCTCCAACTCTTAAAGGACAACTTGACCATGGCACAAAATCGCATGAAACAACAAGCAAATTAGCATCGTAGTGAAAGAAGTTATGAAGTACGAGATTTGGTATTTTTAAGACTACAACCATACAAACAGAGTTCCTTCAAGCAAGCTAATAAGGATAATAAATTATCACTGAAGTATTATGGCCCTTATAAGGTGTTGCAAAATATTGGTACTATGGCATACAAATTAGAGTTTCCCACATCTTCGCGAGTACACCTTGTTTTCCATGTTTCATGCTTAAAGAAGGTTATAGGTGACAATATCCAATTTCAAACTATATTTTCAGAACTTGATGAGGAAGGAAAAATCATATTGGAGCCTGAAGCTATCACTGACACAAGAACTCGCCAGTTGAGGAATAAATCAATTTTAGAGTATCTCATTAAGCGGAAGAAACTACATGTTGAAGATTCCATGTGGGAAGATGAGTCTTTTATACAAAAGCATCCAGAACTACTAAAGTGTTGAGGACAACACTTGTCTGAAGGGGATGGATGTTAAGCCCTAATTCGTGGTACATTACCCCTTAATTGGGGCATATTACATTAGTATTTTTATTTTATTTATGTTGGCTTGGGTCCATTAGTTGTAATTGTACCTCCTAGTATCCTATATATACCAAGGAGACATTTTCATTTGGAATGACCCTGTAATTGTGAATTCATATGATGTATAAGGAGGTTGCCCCCTCAAAGAGGCTTATTATCTGAATTTCTTTCTTTTTCAAGGCATCAATTACTTATCCTAGGGTTTTTATGCTATTTTGATATTTGGTTCTTAACACGATAAAACAAATACAAACAACCATCTGAATTCAATTATGAATTTTGTAGATTTTAGAATAAATCTTGAAAAATAAATTGACGGATTAAAATAGAGAATCGTTATCTAAATAAATTTATTATGGTCCAAAGAATCCTTTATTTTTTTGCACCATTCCATCTGATCCGATCTATATTAGATGGAAAAAATACATAATTGTAATAAATCATAACAACCAAACTAGTGATATTAAATCAAATAAAAGATTGAAAGAAATGACCTCTTAATATCTCACTATCACCCATAAAATAGGTTGATGTCGATGGAGATCATGTCAAGATCCATGCCTCTGCCTTCGCCAAGAAAACCATGACCATTACCTGAGGAGAGGAAGCAATCATGGGATTCAAATTCAAGATGGATGGGATTCAAATTGAAGGAGCAGGAGAATGTGCGCCCCCGCCTTGCCCCAACGGTAAAAACATTTATAGATTGTATCAAGTTTGTTATGGATTTGAATTCACCTTTCTGATTGGCATTGGAAAGGTTTTTTTTTAATAGAAAAAAATTCATCGAAATAAAAATATATTAGAGAAATTTATTTATTTAACTTCAAATTTAGTAGAATTTTATTTATTTATTTTTAAATTTATTTATTTATTTTTTTTATTTTATTTCAAATTCAAAATTAATATATATTTTTTAAAAATTTTAAAAATAAGAAATTAATTTTTTTATCAATATAAATAACTTATAGCAAATTTCAAATTAAAAAAAAACAATATAATCTTAATTTTTTAATTTTTATAAAATATTTAATTAATTTAATAAAAAATTATATATAAATGAAAATTTACAATAGTATTTTTATAATTCAAATTTTAATCCATATAACATCTAAAATTAGTCACTTTATAATTATTTCATAAAATAAAATTCAACACAACTAATTAAAATTAAAGCATTCTTTTAAAATAATTGTGAAATTAATTGAGGAGATCCTTTTAATATATTATATATTTTAATGTTTATATTTTTTTTTTTGTTATTTTACAAGTAGTCACTTAAATTAACTTTTATAGTTACTTTTAGTTAGAGTTTAACATAGAAAATTTTAAGGTGAAAATTTTCCATGGGGTGAAATTTAGGGTCTTAAAAAATTAAGTGGCTTAATTTTTTATGCTATGGAGTTGTTATTGCATGATTTGTACTTGTATAAATCCTACCATAAGTATCCTAAACCTTGTGTAACTACAGGAAATTATACTACTATTATTTCAATAAGAAATTCCTTAGTTTTAATGATGGAAGCGATCCATCACAAGGGAGGCTTCCCTGGTGACCTCAAGGGATCAAAGTAGCAAGTATTGTAGCCAAGCCTACCGCCTACTCTCTTGATCACCCAAGTCAAAGTCTATGTCTATGAAATTGAGGAAGAAAAGGATGTTTTGGGTACCTACCTGGAACAAGAACAATTACTATATATATATATATATATATATATATATATATATATATATATAGATTCCCAAGTACCAATGTGTTATTAACACCTCAAAAATTGAGTGGCTTAATTTTTTGTGTTATGGAATTGTTATTGCATGATTTGTGCTTGTGCAAATCCCACCACAAGTACCCTAAACCTTGTGTAACTACAAGAAATCCTACTACTGTCACTTTAGTAAGAAATCCCTTAGTTTTAGTGATGGAAGAGGTCCACCACAAGGGAGGCTTCCTTGGTGACCTCAAGGGATCAAAGTAGCAAGTATTGTAGCCAAGCCTACTGCCTCCTCTCTTGATCACCAAATTCAAAGTCTATGTCTATGAAATTGAGGAAGAAAATGATGTTTTGGGTACCAATTTGGAACAAGAACAATTACCAATGTGTTATTAACACCTCAAGAAACAATAGACAATGAAAATTTATCAATGTTGGTACAAAATTGCAGCAATTATAATAGTTTACAACAATTACAACTTTGTAACAACAAGAAGAAAATTATATTACAATTGCATGAAATGACAATGAAAGTTTAGCATGTGTCCAATAGATCAATTCCCAATTGTTCCAAGCAAATTATGAGTATATTAAGTTAGTGTTATTCTAGTGTATGCAACAAAATGAAGTGAATTAGATGATTGTAGCAAATTTTTGCAACAACAACAATGAATTTAGTGATTTATCTTAGGTTAGAGTTATTAAAAGTTTTAGAGAGTAAGTAAACTAGTGCCTTCAGGGATATGAAGTCTTTTATAACAACAATACAATGCAATTGTAATGTCCCCCACCTCTTGATAAAGAAGTTGTGAGAGACTTAGTAGTCTAGCTATCCCCACTAGACTATAGTCTCATGAGTTATGGGGACCAAGAAACCCAAAGTATTTACCTCATCACAATGTTATAATTTTAAACTGACTTTGGGGAGAAGAGGTCAAGCAAATGAAGGAAAATACCACATGAGGAAAAGTAAGGAGTTAACCCCAGGAGGTGGTCAACTAAATCAACAAAGAAATAGAACATGAGGGTGCATATCTCATTCATTCTAGATTATTGTTACTTTTTTATCTTGGTCTCTTGGGCACAAAGACGTTTTGAGGGTTTTGGGATAAAAAACCCTAGAGATCAACTTGGCGGTGAAAGATCCCACCTATCATGATACCATCTTGGTCATGGAGGTGTAATATTCCTCCCCAACTATTCTTCAACATGCACATGTCACTCAATCAGTAAAGGAAGAGGTATTGTGCAGCTTTAGGGGGTTTCCAGCAAGAGGGCACACCATCTGAAGAAGATCTACTTGATCTAGAAAGAGGAGGAGGTTTTGGGGCATAAGGCCTATTGGGTTTTCATTGTAGGGCCTAGGGTGCCCTTTATAGCCTATTGTGGGAGAGGTTTCTCTTTTATTTGTTTTATTTGGAGCTTGGAACAAGTTGGAGAGAAGGAGGGCACACTACAAAAAGAGGATCCATCCATTAGAGGGATCATGTCTTCTCCAATCATCTAGAAACTCTACCAGGGGGTTTATCTTGCCCCAATCTATTGTTCTAGCAATTTTGGTGGTATTTAGAGGCCTTTAGGAGGGAGGCCGAAATATTGGATAGCTACATCCAACCAAGAGGGTGCAACTCAGCCAAGAGGATCATATCCATCTATTAAAGGGAAAGAAACTAATCTTGTCCCTTTCTCCAGTTTATTGTGGTGCCTTTGGAGGCTATTCTCTTATGTTTTGGAGCTTATTGGAGCTATCCTTATTCCATATTGATTATTCTTCTTGTATTATTCTAAATCTATAGATATAATGTATCAGGATCACTCTATTATCTAAATAAAGGTTAGATCTGAAGTCGTTGGTTCCATATTGGTCTTCATTTCTTGTATCTTGTCATTTTCTTGTGTTATATGCTCAGATCTATATCTCCATGCTATAATATCTAAAGAATAAACCCTCATTGCGCAAATTGATGAGATAAACCTGAAAAACACATCAAAACAATAAACAAACAATAAATAATCCTTGGTTCTGGGCAAAAAATCAGGTAGGGAACATTACATTGGTATGAGAGCATTAAATCCTCCCAGCTTGTGGGGATTAGAACATGCAAAAGTTTAGTGGTATCTATATGGGAAGGCATAGAAGACAGACAAGTGAACCAGAGGTATAAATGGAAGGTTCAGGTGAGGACAGTGAGCCACAGATATTACAAGGCATAACAAAGGTTCTAAAAATCTCCATAGATCATGCACAATTTACACTTGAGAACTACCTACAGGAGAATCAGGAAACAATGTGTAGGGGACAAGTTTAAATGAAGGATACTTTGGAAAAAATAAATGCTAACCAAGAAAAAATTGTGCAACTTTTGATGCAGATGACACATGGGGGGAATGGCCCAAGCATTTATGCAAACAAGGAAACTAGTGGTTCCCATGGGGGAACTAGATATTTTCAGGAGCTGGATCTTCACTACCACACAAAAGGATAGAAATTTAGAGGGGAGACTTCCAGGGGGCCAACACATAATAGAGTTACCCCTAGACCTTATATGCATACATTCTTGGATGACCAACCACATGATAACCACTTCCATGAAATAGAAGACAACTTTGAGGAATATGCCAGGGATTATGATGCATTAAGTACATGATTAAGGAGACATGTTACATTGGATTAATATTGTGGTATCAAGTTCAGGGGAAAAACCCAAAACTATCACAGGAACAATAATGAGTTGGAGCGCAGGGCAGGTAAGATGGAGATTCCATACTTTGATGGGTCTTCCAAGGTGACTGCATAAGCTTGGGTGCAGAAGTTAGACACCTATTTACAGCTTAACCCAATGAGGGAGATGGATTCCATCAAGTTTTCCACCATGTAATTGGAGGGAAAAGTTCATGACTAGTGGTATCATGGTTTGATTACCTTGGTTCATAACTAGATCACTACTTACACAGATTTCACTCAGAGACTTATGGACAGGTTTGATCAGGGGGATCCAGAGCTACATTTCAAGGAACTCACACAACTTAGAAAAACTGGGACACCAAAGATTTATATAGAGGAGTTTCAAAGGGTAGTCGTGATGGTACTAGATGTGTATCAGGAGAGACTAATGATGCTCTTTACAAAGGGTTTGATGGAACCCCTAAAGGGTTGGGTCAAGGATTTTAAGCCTTCTAATTTACAAGAGGCCATATGTAGGACTAGGGACTTGATGGGATCTGCAACAAAAACTAAGTTTTCTCTTAGACCACCCATAAACCAAGGGGGAAGAGATAAAAGGGGGGTTGACAGAGGTAAAGGTAGGATGGATGAGACCACTAGAAGGGAAATGAGAAGGAAACAACTATGCTTCACATGCAAGGAACCTTGGGAACCGAGGAACAAATGCATGGGTAAGGGAAAGGAGCATTATATTGAAGTGATTTATGATGATGAGGAGAAAGAATATTTCGGCCACATCTAGAACATGAAAGAAAATCCATCTAGGATTGACTCTACAGAGAATGAAGAAGGGGACGAAGCATGATTCAGCCTTGCATTAGATAAGAAGGTTAAAATAACATCCATCAGTGGGGTGCCTAAATTCAACACCTTTAGGATGAGAGGAGTGCTTCAGGTACATAAAGTTTCAGTACTCATTGATGGGGGAGCTTCACACAACTTCATTGATTCATCCTTATTGAAAAGAAGGCATATACCCACAATTGAGTTTGAAGAATTTCGTGTAGAGGTAGAAGGGGGGCGCACCATGCCTTGTGAGAGGTATATTCCAGGAATGAAACTTACTTTGGGAAGACATGACTTAGCATAAGATTTTTATGTGATGGAATTACCAAATACTAACATTATCTTGGGAGTTCAGCGGCTAAGAAGATTGGGACCTATTACTCCCAACGACAAAAATATGGAGATGTCTTTCATTGAAGAGAATGGAAAAAAGGTGATACTCAGAGGGATGACATGTAATACACCTAGAGTGGTGATAACAAAGTGCATGGAGGCCATTTTTAGAAGAGAAGACATTGTATATGTAGCAGAATGTAGAATATCAGTTCAGGTGGATAAGAAGGGGCAACCTCATTACTTTCAAGAAATTAAGAAAATCATTGACATGAACAACAAGGTTTTTGAACCTATTCCTCTAGGAGCACCACTAGATAGGGGGTTTGAGCATATTATAGAATTGGAAGAAGGAGAAAAACCAATCATTACTACTCCTTATAGACACCCAAAAAATTATAATGATGAAATTGAAAAGGCTATCAAAGAACTCTTGGACATGGGCCACATTAGACCAAGCTCCAACCATTTTGCATCTTCAGTAGTATTAGTCAAGAAGAAAGATGGGACTATGTGCATGTACATTGATTATAGGGAATTGAAAAAAAAGACTATTAAGAATAGGTACCCCATCCCAAGGATATATGAGCTATTCGATGAGTTTCATGGTGCAGTCTACTTCACCAAAATAGACTTGCACTTTGGTTATCATCAGATCAAAAAGAGGGAGAAAGATGTGCCCAAAAAAACCTCCATATGTCACTATGGGTACTATGAGTTTTTGGTTATTCTCTTTGGGCTAACTAATGCACCAACCACCTTCCAATCTTGCATGAATAATGTCTTCAACAAGAAATTAAGGAAGTTCCTCTTAGTCTTCTTTGATGACTTGTTGATTTATAACAAAACTTGGGAGGAACATCTTTATCATGTAGATCATATCTTGGGCATCATGGAGGGGCAGTCCTTATATGCTAAAGAGTCCAAATGTGAATTTTGGATGACAAAAGTTCTTTA
>JASDQU010241155.1:94329-108624 GCA_032191745.1 Picea mariana | reverse complement strand
GATCCTTAATTTGTTCAAATGGTTTCCAAAAGGCAATGTATAGGGAATAACCAATAAATATCACAAGTAAACAGGATATTGAGATGGTGACTAATGTTGTAGTTTCCATTATTATATGATCCCAATATCATGGTATATTTATGATATAATAACAAAGTTCACAGATCTCAACCAATACAATAGTTTATATGGATACATAGAGATTGATGATACTTCCAAAGCCACACCAAGGTCAATTGATGTAGGAAAGTCCTTAAAACCATTTAATTCAGAATATGGTAAAGTAGCTTCTAGATGGGGAACTACTCTTATGGGGTTTTTCAATGCCTCTATTTGCAGTATTCCTATCTATTGTCTTGGAGATTTATAATTATTTTATTTTATTGGATGGGATTCTAGTTAGTTGGGGCTAGAGGAATTCCATAATCTACCTAGCGAGATCTTGAAGATAAAAAAGAATCAAGGGATCCAAACCCAAACAAATAAAGGCTTTAATTTTTTAGCTTATCCTATTCCAATAGTTTGAACGTGTAGTTACTTTTGTCTAAGTATTTTTGGAATATGGGTGTGTGACTTGTTGAAATCGATCCATATTTATAGTATGGAAGGTTGATCTTTTATCTTCATCAATATGGTCCTACCTGGTTCGCACAACAAAGGAATTATTCCAAAGATCTCCAAGAAGATCAACAAATGCATACAAAACTATGTATGAACACATATAAATATCTCCTTGAACTATGGAGGAATTGCATGCATGCAGATTCACAAAAAGATCGGTTTTATTTAGGTCAAAAATTATATTGGATTTGTTGACTTGTTGCTAATGGAAGGTAGGATTCAAGGAATTGAAAAATTAATAAACAATGTACTAAATACATTCGATTTCGTGGAACTATGTTTACCATTATATTTACCATTTTGGAACTATGTTATGCTTAGTGTGTGACACATTGGAATTGAGATTTTCATTCTCTTTTAGAGTTATGGAGAACTTGAAATAAGAATGTATTGGTCTCTGGTATAAATAAACTAGAGACTAACTCATTGCTTCATATTGCCAAGATCTAATAACTATAGATAGATACTATCCCCTCGTAAACAATTTCTTCCATGACAGAAAGAACGATATTTTGATCTCTTGTGAAGCAAGAAAAGTGTTTGGTAATAAGGAAAAAGGAAAAAAAAAGGAGAAATGAAATCTCCTCCCAATATTATATGGTTCATTAATTACCCTCTAAAACGCAATGTCATAAAGCATAAGAATCATCCTAATTCATTCAAGCAAGATTGAAGATTTGGTTTATGAAGGAGAAAGAGACTCAATTTAGTGGAAACTAAGGAAATTGATTTTGTAATAAATAAAAATAAAGCTCCATTATAGAGGGAAGACCTGGGCATTTAGATAGAAGCTATAGAATGATGGAATAAACTTGCCATTATAAATTATTGGATCCAAGAATTCTTCTATAGATCAAGTGATACAATGAAATATTTTCTCATTCTTTTAGCAATCGATCTATGAATTGGGTTTCATCCACCCCATGGTTGGGAACTAACGATAGATTCGATCTTCGAAAATTATGGATTTTCCCATAACAAATGAACCATATCTAGTCTTGTTTAAACTTTTCCAAACATCTTAGATATGATTCTAAAATATTTGATCTTCTATCATTTCAATCGTATATTTCCTTCACTTGTAGTAATTTGTCATTCAATGAAAGAATAAATAATAAGTTGTTTTCTCTGACTGAAACAATTGAAAAATAAGAATAAATTGATTTTTGTGTTCAAGAATTAACTATTCCTCCCCCTCATTCTTTTCCTAGTGTGAGACTTCTAATTTCTTACTTTTAAGCTTGGTTTAATCAATATAGTAACAAAAATTTTGACAGGTAACTATGATAACTATCTACTCTCACTCAAAAAATGATTTGGAACCAATAATTGAACCACACAAAATAAAAATAAGTATGACTGGATGAAAAAGATGACTCGATTAATTTTCTTCTTGGTCATGATACATATCATAACTCGGACATCCATTTCGAATGCATATCCCATTTTTATATAGTAGTGTCATGAAAATTCCTAAGAAGCAACTAGACATATTCTATGGGCCAATTGTAATTTGGCCAAAAAACCTATGTGAAGAAATTCAATGTCCCCAATCAGGTTTCAATCACTCCTTATCACTCCCATAGTTTAATGCCCAACCCATGAACATAAAATTCATCTTATAACATTTATTAAATTATGGAAATGAAATTGTTGAATTTGAAACACAAGAGACAACTTCTTTGACTGGAAATTAAATGCAGAAATAACTCAGCAATAAATAACCATAGTACACGGGAAATTTTGGTCCAAAAATGACCCAGGAAAACCCCCCAGGGTGGGGGAAACCTGTTCTTCTGAGAGGGCAGCTTCTTTTATTAATTTTCAAGCATCTATAAATTACATTTGCAGCACAAAATAAAATATACAGCAGAGACAACTTATCTCTCTTTTCCCAAGACAAAACTTTCTTGGAAGTTGTGCCAATCAACCACCTCGAAATCTGAGCCAAGCTTACTCAGAAATTTTGTACAATGTACGAACAGCACTGTACGGACCTCGATTTATGTGCAGACTATATGTATCTGTACATATGTAAGGATTCAATAAATATTGTATGACTACCTCAATTTATGTGCAGATTTATCCTCGATTTCTGTGCAGAAAATCCTTACTGTACGGACTGGTTATGGTTGTAATAAATGATGGTATTTTCCTTGATTTTTGTTCCCACCTTTGCATGGAAATTCATGCCACTCTTTTCTGGAAATGATCTTCTTCCTGCTCTTCAATCTTCTCTCTCTTCAGGGAATGCTTGTGTGTGTGTTCTCTCAATGGACTCATGAGAGACATTTAATGGTCTCTTTCCCCTTTTGACCTTCCATATTCCCCAAGTGACTTTTGGGTGTCCACATGATCCAAAGGCTCATAATGAATTAGATCCATGGTGGAAAATAAAGTGCACATGAAAATTATTTTTTAATATTTTATTCACCCAACTTAAATAAAAGACCCACTTAGCTTTTATTTCCTAAGTCAATTTCACTTTATGAAATAAAAGGAGTTTACAATTAAAGTGGTCACATATCCCTAGAAAAAGAGACCAAGCCTAAGGAACACCACTTGCCTCGGTATAAAAATTAACACTCCATCTTACCGAGGAAGGTGTTACTTACCACCCCCATCTTGTCCTTGAAATAAACATGCTTTCCTCTCGAAAGAGACTTTGTGAGGATGTCAGCCACCTGCTCATCTGTAGACACATATTCAAGCTTCACAGCCCCTCTCTAAACATGATCACGAATGAAGTGATATTGGATCTCAATGTGTTTGGACCGATCATGAAATACCAGATTCTCTGTGAGTTTTAAACAACTCTAATTGTCGCAATAAATCATCGTAGGCCCCAACTCCTGTTTGAACAAACTTGTCAACAATTTACGAATCCAAATGGCCTGCTAGCCCTCGACCAAGTTTTGGAGAGCCTTGGTCATGTTTGACCATTCTTGGGACTTCGACAGGAAGGTCGAAGATAGATCGCCCAGGCAAAGTGGAGATCACAGGATCTCGCCCCCTTTTTACAGGATTTTTGGGTTTAGGGCTTATGTAACGAGTATGGGATGTCGACCCATGGGTTTACCCATGCTTAGGACTCTTCTGTAATGTATAAATAAGTAGCTAGGCGATATAAGTAAGGGGGGTGAAGTTCGATCAGATCTAAGTTGGCTTTGTTGAAGATATGTAAAGGTTGCTAAGTGCGATTAGTTGTAAAGGCTCTGTGCATACTATATGTTGAGAACTTGCAGAGTTAAGTGCAAGTGATTATAAGAAGGCTCTGTGCTGTGCCGAACTCGGGGAAGGAGGATCTATTGAAGTGTGTGAAGATCTCATGTCCTATGTGGAGTGGGTTTTGTGGCTCTGTGCATGTAAGAATATTGAAAGAAGATAATAAAGAAGACGAAGAGTTGGTGGATGTAGCCCCACACTGGGGGTGAACCATGTATTTCATGTGTTGTGATTGTTTTGTGTTCTTGATGTGATTTGTGCTTAGTGATGAATATTTATGTATGTTAGATGCATTTGATGTAGTATCTTAGTGCTTAATAACATGAATGAATGCTAGATCTATTTGATTCTATGTGATAAATGGTTAGATATACTTAGATCTTGTTGAATACTTCGATGTTCTATAATTAGGGTTTTTACCTTTGATGTGAATAAGGGTCAAAGACTAATGAATGTTGATTGCTAAGTGCTCTGTTAAGTATTGTGACCACAGATTTGTGTCCCATCTAGGTTGTAGACACTTGAGTCCTACAACCCCCCCTGCCTCTACCTCGGGTGAGACTTCATCTACTTCGCATGTGTTTCCGAAAGGGCCAATAGTTAGGTTTTGTTGGTGCATTGTTGAAGCGTTGAACCCTGGGTCTACCCCTATGCCAAGAACCCTGTAGACATTGACCCTTTCACCATCACATGCATGCAAGTGAATTCTCACCCGAGGCATCTATTGGGGCTGCAAGAACCAAGTTTTTGCAGTGATGAGGGGATGTGAGGCCATTATCATGTTCATTATTACTTATTTTCTTTTTGCACCGTATTCGTTGTCCCTTATCACTTGATTAATTAGTAACTTTAATTATGTAGCCTCATTGCGACACAGATTGCAAAATAAACTATTCACTGTAACATTCATCTTTATTGGGTATCCATAAGCTAGTAAACATATCTAGATCTAGTTATGCATAAATAGAACATTCATGAATAATTACATAAAAATATATTCAAACACAGAGTTTAACGTGGTTCACCCAAACTTTGGGCTACGTCCACAACAACTGAATTCTTTATTATTCCTTCTGCAATTCATCTCAGGCTTGCGCACTATGCTTACAATAGATACATCATGATTTACTCCTCCATCTTTCCTAGTCGCTCTACGGTGCAAGCCTCTCTCTGCAGACTCTCCCTAAACCTTCAGACATAGACTCTCTCTCATTCTCAGTCTATTCTCTTACTCTTAACGAACTGCCAACTATTCACTCAACATCAACAACCTACTCTACCCGACCCATTACATATTTATACATATGATTTATGGCTCAAAACCCTATTCACTTATCCCCAAACCTTATGACAACTCATGATTACAACTTATTGTTTGGGTGTGCTTTTCCTATCTTTGGGCCTACATGCTGCTTTTATGCTCCCGGTTGTTGTTCCTCTTGCTTTTGCGTGTCTATCTGCTTTTGAATGCCTATTTTCTTTCCTTCCTCATTTTGCACCCACACTCATTCTTTGTTCTTCGAACTTCCTATCCAACACTCATGCCTTGTAAAAAGACCATCAATGGAAAAGAAGCAACAAAAATATCTTTGAACATGTCTATGTGCACTTTGGTATACCATATTTCTCAGTGAATTTTGGACTACATTGTGGGAGAAGATGGACACTAAGTTGAAGAGGTCTACAACATTCCATCCACAAAGAGATGGTCAGATGAAAGTAGTCAACATGACTTTGTTGCAACTTCTGAGGGGTTACAATCAAAATCATCCGAAGACCTAGGATGAAAATATGATCTATATACAACACTTTTATAACAGATCAATCCACATTTCTACTGGTAAGTCACCTTTTGAAACTTGCTTTGGGTATTTACCACCTTCACCCTTAGATGTTGTATATGGAAAACAAGGAGGAGTGAGAGAGGACCTCACAGGAGATGCATTAAAAGTAGAAAAAAATGTTGAGAAGATCAGGCAAATCCATTTGTAAGTACAACAGACACTAAAGAAGTCACAGGAAAAGTACAAGGCTAGACATGACCAACATAGAACATAGAAAACATTTAGAGTGGGAGACAAAGTATGGTTACATCTGAATAAGAAAAGGCCATAGAATCCTAGTAAGAATATCAAGGCTCTGCGGTATGGTCCTTTTGAGGTATTGGAAAAGGTGGAAGATAACTCCTACAAAATTATTCTACCCCCATACATGCACATTTACTTAGTAATGAATGTGGATAATCACAAACTCTATGAGCCTTCCATGTTGGATCATGAGGAGGAGAATGTCCTACCTTCCATAGAGGACTTGGCACCAGATGCTCAGGAAGAGTTGGCAGAGGATTTACAATTTAACAGAAGTTGTCCAAAGCTATAAGACATGGGAAACATGACCTTTGGCAGATCAAGTTGAAAGGAAAACTTCCATGCAAAGAAAAGTGGTACTCTAGGGAGAAGGTAGTGGAAAAATTTCCTCACTTTATTTAGTCAATATTTTGGGGACCAAAAGCCTCCCTAAATGGGGAGATATGATATGAATTGGATCATTATAATGTTTTTCATCTATATCAATCCTTTCAAAGTGGAAAAAATTGAAGGAATCAACTTGCAGGGCTATTTTAGTGGCAAGTCCCAGTTTGGAAAATTGGGGTTCAAAATCTTTTAGGGCCATTTTGAAGCATCAAACAACATTTTTTGGGGTTAAAAATTTCTCACTGTAGCATGGACCCCGTGACACTATTCTACACATCGAGATATTTCCAGTTGTGCAAACATTGTGTCAATCAGAGTTCGTATGCAAAATTTATGCCTCCCATAAGTTGACCTACCATGTTGAACACCATGGTATGAGAGGATGCCACATCAACCCCCATTACTCATGCATATGGGGCTAGAAACATGTGTAGTTTCAAGAATATTCTAGAAGGTACAAAACCCTATCACAATTGAGGATCGAGGAAGTAAAAAACCTACCCCTAGATAGCTATTGGGCTATGTTAAATACTAGGCCACTAGGAGAAGAAGGGGTTCCATTATTTTGCATTGTATCTTGTTCCATAGATAAGAAAAACATCTGAGAGTGGTATTCTGTGAGCATAGTAGAAGAGGAGATATTATGTAGCAGCGACATAGGCCACAATTCAAAGGAAACTCCACAGAGAGTGCCTCTTTCTGTGTACTTGCATCGTTTCTATATTAGAGAAAAGAGAGCAGAGAAACCTCACCTTATAGCTGGGTTTTCTCCCATATCGGGTTTCTCAATTTATATCTTGTGTTTGTTTGTGGATGGTGTGATTGTGTTTTATTGTTCTGTATTTTTCACATTTTATCTATTTCATGCATAAGCAAAAAATCAATAACTAAATTTTCTAGAGATCTAACGGAAAAATAACCTTGATAGTAAAGATTTCATATTTTATTAGATCTGTTGTGACAAACTATTCCAGTGGAACATCCACAAAATTTTATAGATCAATGATCTAGTCCTACCTCCCAGGACCCAAAAAGAGAACGGCCAGAGGAATTTTCAATATGAGGGCAAGGATGTGAAAATTTCTTACCCAAAATCATTGTCAAGTCTCACTGTTAGGAGTGGCCTAAGAGGAGCTCCTATTGTGTTTCTTTGATATCCTTTGATGAAGTATCATGTGCTAAATTTCATTCCAGTGAAGTTTTCTAAGAGTATTCAAGGGGATTCTTCTTCAAAGGAGGATGGGTTGGGTCTTTTGTAGCTTGGGGAGATTTTCAAACTCATACTTTCTTTTAAATATAAGAGAGTAGTCTTTTACCAAATGACCATATTCGTGACAATGTTATCATTTGAATAGAATCCATTCATAGTCAAGGGTTTGGTGGAAAATCACAAGGCCCTTTTGAATTATTGTGGAGCCAACCAAACACTTAGATAGATTGAGACCAACCAATAATCTATCCACCCCCCTATAACTTGAGTCTTGAAACAAGTTATCCACTTCATAGAAAAGTCATACCGAGTTCCCAATTTCTTTAAAAACTTCCTCTGACTAGAGGATCAGAGGAATACCTGACATCCTTACCCAAACTAGAGTGAAGTTGAGATGGGACAAACGAGCCTTGAAATATAGGTGCTATTTCTTAAGGTATAGAGCCCATGGACCCCATTTCCACATGTTATGTAGGATCTTGTTTGCATCTTCAATAATCTTGACCATCCTAGCCCTTCAAAAGTACCATAATTTGCAGGTTGTAACCATGCAAAGCATCAAAGTTTTATGCCGACTAGGATTTTAGGAGTCTCCTCCCATTATTTTATTCAAGAATCTATTGAATATAGTAGAATCCTCTAGTTCCACGATCTCATTGATCTTAATACTATCTTCGAGGTGGACATTGATGGATTTTGACTTATGCTTGATACGAAAACAACATTTTTGGCCGAAAACTTTTTCTAGCTGAAAATCTTTGAAAATACTTAGGAGAATATTATAGGAATACCTCAAGTAGATGGACGAAGAACATCAGATTTAGCTTTCAACCACAAAAATGTTCAACCAAAATATAGTGACATTTGTTTCGACCAAAAATGTGTGGAAAAATGATTTTACTTCATCACACTTGTCACATAATAGTAACCAAGATTCATGTTTTCACTGCTATATTTTCCACATGTATAATCAAATGGCTCTCTAATTAAACATGTTAAGGTTAAAAAATTGAATCACACTTCAATGATGTGGTGTTTTTTACTAGATAATAGTTTAGGTTCTTTTTGTTTGGATACAACACCTTATGGTTCACATTTTGGGGATTTGGTGTGAGGTATAGATGAGTTGGAACATTTGAGGTCAATGTAAGTAGTGATGGTTAGTCATTCATAGTCATTAGATCATTAAATATGTTGGATTATATGAGAATGAAGTTCATATGTGTAATGACCCATCAATATAAGCTTTTAGAGTAAATATGGGTCTAAAATGGGCCTCATAATAAAAAATATGGTTGATGAGTTGGAATTCAAAAACAATAGAATTTTAGGAAATTGGGTGAACGATAATAATTGAGTTGGAACTATAGAAGTCGAAGATGATTATATGTTATTTTTTATTTGGCAATAATGAACTACATATAGATCTCCCCTTGGTTAAAATTTTGGTAAGATCATCTCAAGATATGATATATATTATTGAAATACTAAATATAAAGTATAATTCAAATCGTAATGGAATCACTTTGAAATATGACAAACATTTTATATTATTCATTGTTTTCTCTAATTATTATTTATTTCTTCTACTTTCAATATGAGTAATTCACCACATATACCAAAACCTCTCAAGGGAGAGCTAGCAAAGTAACCCTAGATAATATTTATGAACATATAGAATCATTAGAAAAACATAGGGAAGAGAAATTCAAACAAAGTTAGAGGTAATGCTTGATAATAAATTTAGATCCTTAGAAGACAATATTCATACATAAATAGACAACATAATATTAGGGTTGGAGACTCAGTCATAGAAAATGGAGGTTAGATTACAAGAAATGGAAAAACAAAACCAATAAAAGAAATAATAAACCCAATAAGGATAGGTCGGAGAAAATTCTAATATAGGGGACAAGATTAAAGGGCTAGAAGAAAATCTAACTAACAATTTGGCCCTAAATAGTTTGGAACGCAAATTAGATATAAAACCTATCAAAGAGGAAATGAATAATATTGTAGAGTTAGATCATGAGAATAATAAAATAGCCTTGAACATCATAATTTTGGTATAAAAGAGTAGAAAGATGAGGACACACTAGCAATAGTAAAAGAAGAACTACATAATAAATTGAAAATTGAAACAACTTGTCTCATAGAAACAAAGAGGATGGGAAAAATAATTGAACATAAAGATAGGTTGATTTATGTCAAGATAAACTCTAATGATCATAAATATGTCATACTTAATAAATATTCAATTTTAAAAGGTCCGGGGATATTTATAAGTGAAGATCTCATTACAGAATACTAAGTTGAATTAAGGAAGGAATTTCAAAAGGTAAAAGAAGCTAGGTAGGAAGGAAAATGGGCAATAATTATGAATAAAGGCTATTATTTGGTATAGAGACCAAAAAAATAACAATAAATAGGAATTTGGGACACTTTGAATCCTCTCCTGGAACTATCATGGATTTTCATAGATCAAAGGTCCTATGTTACGCTGGGTCTCGAGTAAAATTGATATTATACTTCTAGTTGAAACTTGGGAGCATGAATAATCTAAGGTCTTTAACATAGAATGTTGTCTTCTGGTTGGAAGAAGAAATCCTACAACATAGGGATTGGAGGCATAGCTTGTTACATAAAAATAACATTTCTCCTCACATTCGACTTCATAAGGTAGACCCTCTCAATCCGTATTATGAATGGATATTTCAGACATTAATGCTAAGATTATTTATATAAAAATATGTTATTTCACGCCTATTAATTCTACCTTTTATAAGAAAAAAATATAGATAAAATTTGTCCCTACAATAACTTTGAACAAGATATTTACAGTCTAAGGAATGAAGGTGGTATCCTCCTACTAGGAGACTTTAATGTTAGAACTTCAATTAATCAATTTATTCTTTTAATTAATGATTCCAACCCTAATCCCCTATGGCTAGATAAGGACCTTGCTTTAGCTAATAGATACAAAAAAAACTCTGAAGACCTGACCAAGAATTTGTTTGGTACTAACCTAATCAAGCTATGTAATTCTCAAGATATAATAATTTGCAATGGTCTACTGAAGTGTCTTAATTCCAACCGGGTGACTTGTAGTCATGGATTAGGCATGAGTGTCATGGATTATGCGATATGTAATATCCTAGTATACAACCAAATAGTAAAATTTGACCTTTTAAACGACCATGGCCCCGACTCTGATCATAGACCTCTTACCCTAACTCTAAACTTTGTCATGCACAAAATCCCCATTGAAGAAAATTTTGATAACCAAAGGCACTTGCTTTTTGACCTCTATCATAATTTTATGATAGCCCTTTCTACTTCCATTAACAAGTTCTCTATCGAGGTTCTATGTAAAAAAAAAAATAGAATAGCCAACCCTCGATATGATAACGAGTGTCAAGTTGCTAGAAAATCCATTAGGGATGCTTCTAATGAGTCCTTAAAATATGATGAAGGGGTTGTATTTGGAGTGCCCGGTTGTGCATGTAGCATGAAGCTCAGAAAGCACTGTGGATTTAGGTTTTGACTGTTTACTTAAATAAAAATGACCTTTGTATCGAAGCTCATCATGGAGCCAAGAGTACCTTGGGGAAATTGGAGAATTGGAATGCAATTGTTGTATCAGATGCGAACTTTTGGGATCATGTAGCCATTCTTGGAGAACGGCTTGGAGCCAATCTAGTACAATGAAGAAGAGATAAAAAAGGGAACCTTCATCTTCATATTTTTGGGAAAGTGCATCCGCAACCACATTGTCTTTGCCTTTCTTGTAAATGATCTCATAATCATATCCAAAGAGCTTAGCCACCCATTTTTGTTTCTCTGGGGAGGAAATGCATTGTTCCAAAAAATACTTGAGGCTTTGATGATCTGTCTTAATTTGGAAGCGTTGCCCCAATAGATAAGGATGCCACAAATCAACAACATGTAGAATAGCCAACATTTTCTTTTCATAGATTGATTTGCCCAAATTTCGTTCAAACATTTGTTTGTTGGTAAAGGCTAAAGGCCAACCCTTTTGCATAAGGATAGTGCCAATACCTTTCCCTGAAGCATCACATTCCAGGGCAAAGGTCTTTGTGAAATTTGGAAGGGCCAGGACTAGAGTGTTGCACATGGCCATCTTCAAGGTTTGAAAAGCCCGAGTAGCTGCTGGAGTCCAAGTGAAAGAGTTCTTTTTAAGGAGTGCGGTGAGAGGTGCCACAATGTTTCCATAATTCTTAACAAACTTGTGACAATAACTTGTTAAGCCCAAAAATCCTCGCAAGATTTTGAGAGTCTTTGGGTGAGGCCAATCTTGCATAGCTTCAATCTTTTTAGGATCCACACTGACGTCATTCTTGCCAACAAGATGATCCAAGTACTCGACCTCTGAGGTGCCAAAAGAACATTTAGATTATTTTAGGAAAAGTTGGTACTCAGAGAGTAGATGGAGAACACAGTCCACCTGAGCAAGATGGTCTGTCCAAGTTTTTCTATAGATGAGGATATCATCAAAGAAAACTAAGACAAAATGATGGAGAAAAGGTCAAAAGACATGATTCATGAGGCTTTGGAAGGTGGAGAGGGCATTACACAAGCCAAAGGGCATGACCAAAAACTCATAGTGGCCCTCATGAGTTCTAAAGGCAGTCTTAGGAATGTCTGCCTCTTTCATATGGATTTGGTGGTAGCCAGAATGAAGATCAAGTTTAGTAAAGAACTGGGTGCCACTCAATTCATCCAAGAGGTCATCAATGACAAGAATGGGAAATTTGTCTTTAATGGTGAGTTTGTTGAGGGCACGAAATTCAGGACACATTCCCCAAGAACCTTATTTCTTCAGAACCATGACCACAGGAGAAGAGTAGGGGCTCGTTCTAGGGTGGATAACACTTGCGTTAAGAAGTTCTTGAACCATTTTCTCAATTTCATTTTTTTGTAAAAAGGGGTGACGATAGGGATGAATATTGGGAGGAAGGCTTCCTAGTATAAGGGGAATGGAATGATCATGAACACCACGGGAAGGCGGGAGTCCCTGGGGAGTGGAAAAGACCAACTGATGTTTAGAGAGGATGGATTGGAGGTCTTGCGGCACAAAGGGTGTCTCAGTTGCATGTATGGCATGGAGTTGGGCAATAACGCTAGAATGACCTTTTTTGAGCAGTTTTTCCATGCGATGGGAACTAATGATCTCCGATGAACCGGCAATGATGCCTTGGAACTTATATTTTTGGCTCTCCTAGTCGAATTGCATGGTTAATTCCTTGAAATCCATGATAATGGGACCCAAAGTCCTTAGCTAGTTTTCACCCAACATAATGTCACAACCGCCCATGTCGATAGCAAACATATGATATTTCAGGTGGTAGTCACCAATTTGGAGACACAAATTTTCACAACGCCTCCACATTTCATGGAGCCTCCATTGGCAATCATGATTTGGAAATTATTAACTGTATGGATATAACAATGAGTTTCTTGGGCAATGAGACGATGAATAAAATTATGGGTGATTCCACTATCAACAAGGATGATGACCTTCCTATGCTTGATGTAACCAATTAGCTTGAGGGTTTGGGGAGAAGAGAAACCAGTGAGATAATTTCGGGAAATGACGGGTTCTAATTCGGGAGGGTCTAAGGGAGGGGTTATGTCCGTGGGTTCAGGTGACTCAGACACAAGTGGAGTTTCAACATCCTCTTACGAAACATCCTCCGAGATGGCCATAAAAATATTTTGTTCCTTACACTTGTGGCCCGAAAAATATTTGTCATCATAATTATAACAAAGGCCTTTGAGTTCGTGTTCAACCATTTCGGCCCTGGTCAATTTTTGGATCTTTAATGAAGTGGAAGGAGGAGTGGGATTTACTGTTTTAGTGTGAGGAATAAAGGAGGGTTTCCAGTTTTGAGAAGAGACAACCTATTGTGCTTCCTTAGCTCGTTTAGTAGCCTCCACCCAACTCTGAGGCCAAGCCATGAGAACATGGGCAAGAATCTCATCCTTGAGGCCATTGATAAAACATTCTCATAAAAAATCATCAGACATGCCCTCTGTATGAAAATCCAGTCACTCAAAAGAAGCTATAAAGTCTTCCACTATGCCAGATTGTTTCAATTTTGTCAAACAACCTAAATGGTTGGTGTCAGTGTCAAAGCGTTCATAAAGCTCTGCCACAAAGTGTGTCCAAGCAACATACCCTTGACATGAAGTTTTTCTCCATTGCCACCATTGCCAACGTTCTTGATCTAGATGGAGAACACCATACCGAAGTTTGGCCAAGTCATCTGTAGNGTTCTTGATCTAGATGGAGAACACCATACCGAAGTTTGGCCAAGTCATCTGTAATTCCGTACAAAGAGAAATAATGTTCCATTTGAGTTACCCAACCAGTGGGATCTGAGCCATCAAATTTGGTCACATGCACCTATAGAAGGCGTAGGTCACGCTGAAAGTGATGGAGATGAAAATTATGGGAATGAGAGGAAGTTTCAGCTTCAGTATGCAAAGGTGGGTCGGATAAAGGGGTATCTGTAGGGATATGCAGTTTGGTGCAGATCATTGAAACGACAGATTCAAGCTGGGTAGTCATGTCTTGTTTGAAATCCTTGATTGAGGCAACGATGTAGGACTGCATGTTTGTATTGATTGTGGAAATATTGGCACTGAGATGTTTCACTTCTTGTTGGGTCTCTGTGAAATTAGATTGGAAGTTATTGAATCGAGCTTCCAAGTCTTGGCTATAGGTATGGGCCATGATGACGA